>JAOTQW010000018.1:4718982-4729639 GCA_026260075.1 Sisor rabdophorus
GGTCTGCTGGAGCCTATCCCAGCGCACATAGGGCGAGAGGCAGGGGGTACACCACACATTTAGACATTCACTCCTATGGGCGATTTAGAGTAACCAATTAACCTAATGCACATGTTTCTGGACTATGGATAGAAACCCATGCCCCGTGCCCTTACTTAGGACCTTCTTGATGTGAGGCGAGCGTGCTAACCACTACGCCACCGCGCCGCCCTATTAATAATTAATGATTATATTATAAATCATGATTTTTATTCTAACTATATACAAACAGTTAAATTCCTAAAAAAATATATTCAAAGCCTGAAAAAAACAGCATTGGATTTTTTTTATTTACCTACAGCAATGCTACCTGAATAATATTCTTTTTCTTTTACCTCTGTTAAAGTCCCCTCTAACACAGCAAAATTCATTCATTCATCTTCTATACCCGCTTATTTCAGAACCCACGCAAGAGCGGGAAGAACGTGCAAACTCCACACAGAAAGACTCCGTGCCCGGGATTCGAACCCAGGACCTTCTTGTGAGGCAACTGTGCTAACCACTGTGCCACCGCGCCGCCCCATAGCATCTAGTCAGAGTAACAGCCAGTTGAAAACTATTATTATATAATATATATTATATAAAGTATATGACTGGGTAGATTTGAATAAAAGTGTTCAATAATTGTGGTTAGATACCATGACAATTGCTATGACAAATAATTGCAATCATCCTTATTAAATCGGTTAGGATATTATTATGCATTATATACAATCACAATCTTTTTAACTTTAAGCAGAATATGTGGTAAGGAATATGTTTTGTGTAGTTAAAATTATTATTGATTAATAGTTAACATTTGCTGGTAGCATAAAGATTGGACTCAAAATGGTCATACTGTGCAAGAGTCCAGATTGACCCTGTTTAAGCTGATAGCTTTAGCAAAAAAATAAATAAAATGATCCACACATGTCGGGCAGTGTTAGAATAAACGGTTCCCTAAGTTGGTCATGTTTATGTTTAGCTAAGTTATATGTTACCTTATTTTTGGACACAAGGCTACATAAATATAAAGTATTAAAAAAATATTTTTTTAATAAAAAAAAAAAGCTCTTACTAACATAACATATTAACAGACCTATTCTATAAGTAAGTGTGCAGTATTTAAAACAAAAGGCATTCCAACGAAATCATAGTGGGAGTGACCATTACACCAAATCGCTATTCATTTCACATATGTCAAACTATCAAAAGCTATCTGAGACAGAAATTCTCTGTCTTTACTAGTATTAGTTGGAAAAAATCAATTAAGCATTTTTGTTTTACAAAAAAAGGCTCTGCAAACTAAATATTGTAATTACACTCTAACCCTCAAAAAAGTATATATACCCCACATTTTCTTAGTTTACAACCAAAAACTTTTATGTAATAGATGAACAAAAAGTAGCACATAATTGTGGAGTGGATAAAAGTTGTATACAGTTTTCAACATTTAAGCAAATAAAGTGGGGTGTGCATTTCTATTAAGAGTCACCTAATTAGTTAATTAAGACCACTTGTGTGTAATTTAGTCTCAATAAAAAAAATCCTGTTCTGTAAAGGCTTTAGTGTTTTTTTAGAGAACACTTAGAAATCATGAAGTCACCAGACAGGTCCAGGATAAAGTTGGGAAGAAGTTTAAGACAGGGTTAGCTTATACAAATAGCTTTGAACATCTCACAGAACATTGTTACATTTAAAAATGATAAAAGTATGGCACAACTGCAAACCTACCAAGACATCAGCTGTCCACCTAAACTAACAGAATAAGCAAGGAAATCACTGGTCAGAGAAGCAGCCACAAGCCTATGGTAACTCTGTAGGCGCTACAGAACAATACAGCTCAAGTGCGACAATCGTTCTATAGAACAACTATAAGTTGTGTACTCCACAAATCTAGCTTTATGTAAGCACTATTTGTGGCGGAAAAGTAACTGCTCATCATCCTTAATACACAATATCTACTGTGAAACATGATGGTGGCAGCATTGGGGATGATTTTCTTTAGCAGGGACAAGAAAGCTAGTCTAAAGCTATGGGAAGATCGATGGAGGTAAATACAGAGCAATCCTGGAAAAAAACCTGTTGGAGGTTGGAAAATACTTAAGACAGGAAAAAAGATTCACCTTTTAGCAAGACAGTGACCCTAAACATACAGCCAGAGCTACGATGCAATTGTTGGGATCAAAGAATATTTGTGTATTTAAAAGTTAAAGTCTGTGCAAAACTGGCAGACATACCCCCAAATACTTGCAGCTTTAATTGCAATAAAAGTGGCTTTACAAAGTATTGATGCAAGGGGTTGAATACAAATGCACACCAGTTTTCAGATTTTTAATGTTTTCAATTTTGAAAACTGTTTATCACTTTCGTTCCACTTGATGAGTACTACTTTGTGTTGGGTCTGTCATATAGTTTCACTTAAAATATTTATGTTTGTGGTTATAAAGTGACAAAATGTGAAAATGTTCAAGAGGTATGAATGCTTTTTGGGGGGCACAATATTTTTAATTTATGATAACCTAAAACAAATTATTCAAAGTAGTCTTACCTCAGTAAAAAAGGAATGGTTACACTCTTTCTGCTGAATGTGATCGAAGACAAAGTCAGCCATACAGCTGTGTTTTTGTTCCTGAAAATACACTCTCGAAAGGTGCTCACTCTCCCCTTTAGAAAGAGCTGAACTATCCAATCGAACCACTGCATCTGGTGTAGCACAGTTCAGTAGGATAAGTTTGGCCTCATCCAACAGCTGTCGCTCAGGGTCTGAATGTTCCATCCCTGCTTTCTGTCTTTCTATGACTTGCAAGATGACTGAAGCACAGGTATCAGAGTGATATCCAACGAAAACATCAGCTGGGCAATATTTTGCTGCCTGGAGAGTTAGCGAATGCTTACTGTTACATTTGATAAAATGGCCAACCCATTCCTCAAGAATTTTTACAAGCTGCCTTTGTTTATTCTTCAGCACAGTGTTGATGTCCAAATAGTGTTTCTCCAATCTGTTAATTAGAGGAATGGGAAACTGTTTGTAGACAATGTCCTTCTCTTCAATTACTATAAGCCGAAAATTCTTGTGTACTCTACACTTGACACGATGGGTTCCAAGGCCCAAATCCACATACTTCTGACCTCCAAGGCAAACATAGTACTGATTTAGTGCATCATATAAGCTTTCATACAAGTTTTGCAAATTCAGAAGGACAATTACCTGACCAGTTTCCATGCAAACCTTAACACGATTAATATTACGACAAATCTGGGTGTACTGTTGGTCTTTTGGGAAGCTTGAGCCAAAGATGATTTCAGGTTGGTACTGCTCTGAAAAGAATGTTTGCTGAAGTATCTGTAGAGCTGCATAATTTTTTGTTAGAATCAGCAGGTAGCGGCACTCCTCATCTTGAGCAACTGCTGTGATATTTTGTCTCACAAGCTCAACAGTATCAATGCTTTCCAGGTTTGTTTTTAACCCAAGCCGGTTGGTAAATACAGTGACAGCATTCACAGTGTCTTTCCCACTAAAGTTTCTTAACACAGCCTCCACAACCTGATCTGCACTTGGCTGTTGATCTACTGCTTTGGCAATGGCAAACAGCATCTTAATCAAGCTGTAATAGTCTCGTAGCCCAAAAAATCCCTTACCTTCTTCCCTGCAAATTTTAAGGTAAGATTTGGCAAAAGGCTGAAAAAAATCCCCAACCTTTTCAAGGATCATTGCATCAGAGGAGCAAATGCCTTTGGCACTCTCAATTAACTCCTTCTCATCAGGATCACCTCGAGAAACAAATATTCCCCTGTTCATCTTTGCTGGGTCTAAAGCCCAATTTGATATACCAATGAATCCAACCTTCTTGTGAGGCAGGGGTAGATCTTCTATGCACCCTTCCTCAAGAAGAGGGTGAAGGGTTTTGAGAGGCATTTTAAGAGAATCCTCAGCTAGACCAATTTCATCCAAAACCACCACCGAGATGTACTCGTTTAGATTTTTGCCCTCTTGAAAACGCGCACACTGTTTAAATGTATTGATGATACCTTCTGGCGTGGAATGAGGACTACATTGAAATGACACCAGATGAATCTGTTTTAGTTTTCTGAATAAGTCTGAATGAGCTGCTTGACCTTGCATAGCATCTGCAACCAGGGTTTTGGACAAGGATTTGGAGCTTCCAGGCTTTCCAACCAGGAAAAGAGGAATTCGTAACTCAATACAAATAACCATCATAAAAAAATTCTCCTTCAAAGCATTATTCCTTGCAATAGTTTCACCTAGTGGAACTCTACTGAGAAGAAGATCTTGCATTACTAAAATTTCTTGCATCACTTTTACAGGGCTGTATGTTTTTGAGAAGTAGGTACAGATTGTGTTTCTGTACATCTCTTTGTCCTCCAAGCAGGCATGGTAACACACACCAATAGCCATTACTAATGACCAAAGAATAGGGTCTCTTACATTAGTGGCTCTTTGATTGTGTTCATTTTTTTGTAATTTTGAATTTATTTCATATGTAGCAAGTTCCGACAGCAACATTTTATTATTTTGGTAGAACCATGTAAAAACGTGCATACAACGTTCAACATCCCTCAGGCTAACAAAACTACATTCATCTTTTCTTGTCCTCATGTATTTTTGTGATGCTGATAAGACATCTGCAATGATCTTGATGTATTCCGTGTGGAAATTTTGTTTTTCAGCCACCCTTTGAACTATTTGCTGAATGTACAATTTCTCTGTATGGTCATTAAGTTGTCCAAAGTCCCAAACTAATGGAATCAGGCTTGGAGGCAAAGCCTGCACCCTGTACACAAGTTGCCGGAGGGGAATGTTTCCAAGCTTTTCATCTGTTTGTTCAGCTCGCACTCTGTATCCCAAACCAGCTGACTCCAATCTCCTAATCATAATATCTGAGTGTTTCCTGTATGGATTACATGCAGCAATAATTTGCAAGCCAGTATTTGGTATCATGGCCTCACCTTTTACTGTTTTATCACAAAGTACTTCTTTAATGCTGCTAATGGCTTCTGTTGTGTTTGCCTCATCAAAAAATAGTACAGAGTCAAAACCATAATCTTGTTTATTGCTGCATGCTATGGACTCTGCCTCTCTTACTTTGGTGTAAATCATGTTAGCACTTGTTCCTCCATGGACTTTGACCAGTTTCATATTTTCTGTAGCAACTCCACTACGTCGTAGCTCACACAAAAATTTTATTAACCTGGTCTTCCCACACCCAGTCTCACCCATAATGATGACTGGAATGCCACATCTGAAACGCATGTGTATAGCCAAAATCTTTAGTATGTTGTCAGTTGTCAGCTCATAATTTTCATCTGGATCAAGGGGCCACTGTATTCCCAGAACATTGCAAATTCGCTCAATTTTTTCACCTCGTGGAAGACTATCAAAATCAATGTTAAAAGGAACTCTCTGGAGCTTAAGTCCCTCATACAACTCAATAGACATTATGTTCTTTTTGATCACTCTATTTGTTAAAGGATCAATTGCGTCCACCATATTCTGATTGTTTGGCTGTAAATGAAAGCCAATAAATGTCATGGACACATGGTCATCATTAAAGAAAATGTAGGGATGAGGCTCAGATTCCCATCTTTTTCTGACCCTAAATGGAGCAAGGTCTTCTTCATTTATACCTGAAAGGTCCATTTGTTGCCGTCCGGGGCTCTGATCCGATATACTTAAAGAGGGTGTAGCAAAGTCCTTAGCCATAAGTATCATAAAATTAACCACAAATTGTTTAAACCCAAGCAAAGTGTCTCCTGTAAATGATGCATCACAGAATACAGATGTCTCACAGTCTCGTAACTGCAGATTTAAGAACCATGTAAAATTTCTTAACTCTGCCCAGGAGGGGTCCACAACACCACAATACAGAAAGAGCAACTGTAGGCATTCCACATGGGTTCCTTCAATTCCTCTGCACAGAAAACCATCCAAGTTGATTCCATGGTGGAATCGTTTTAGATACTGGTATGGACGCTGGTAAGCCTCATTTATGAATTCTTTATCATCCATAAGAGGGTCACTCGTAGTTATGGTTGAGTCCTCTAACATCCTCATTTCTAGATCAAGGACCTCTTTTGGAGTGCGACAGAACACACTTGGAAACATATCCTGATAGGCTGACCAAACACTTTCACCCTGTCATATAACAGAAAACAGTATAGTTGTTTTTACATGAAAAGTAAGAGTGTGTTGTGATTGTCCACAATGTCTACATCACTTACAGATCTTGGAATATTTATAGAAATATTTGCACTAGACTGAAGTAGCTCAATGATGTATAGGTCTTTACTGTCACATTTCCACATTCTTCCTTCTGAGTCCAATAGGTAACCCAAGATCAGCAGTCGAAAGAGAAATTCATGGAGGCCTTTCTTCACCTATAAAGTAGCGTATAATGTAAAATCGTTAACATCACAAAACAAATGTTTTTTTTTATTTAACATTTAAAAAAATCTACTACCGAAGAGGTAATATCAAAATGAAAGATGGTTAGCTCTTTCTTGGGGCCATGAAGCATTGATTGAAGAACAGCAGTTTCATCCACCTTTGATTCCGTCAAACGGATACACTTGAGCTGTGAGGATTTCGTGGTAATTAGCTTTAATTTTTCATACAGTCGTCGTATGTAAAGTGATTTGCCTAAGAACACAAAAGCTGTAAATAATGTATCCTATTTTATTAAACAATGATATGTAATAAATTTTATAAAAAACATAAAACCTACCAACACCTGCTCTTATAGAGGATACAACTCCTACATACTGTTTGGTTTTAAAAACAGCAGCAGCGCTGGAATACCCTTTTGGGACTGTGTAGTGCTTGGTAAGGTATTCTTGAATTCTCCTAAGAGATTCCTGGGGTATCATGTGTAATCGAAATGGACTGAAGACTGACGGAAGGTAGGCATGTTCTCGATCAGTACTACAGAGCAAAACCAGTCTGTAGTCATTCCTGCTCTGAGCTTTGTGCCGTTGGAAAAACTGTTCCACTTTGTAGCTAACTTCGTAGGTCAGCTGATCCACATATAACATGGTGTATATCTTCTGTCCTTTGTAACCAGCAGAAAGACAGCGTCTAAGGAACAGCTCTACTTGTTCATATGAAGTATAAGAATCACAGAGGAGCACTTCATCAAATGTGGGCAGTGGCTCATCTTCACTACTCATGTAAATGGAGATGCAAGCAGATTGAATCTCTGTAGATGGGCAGACAATAAGATTTGGTTTTCCAATAACCAGTCCCTTAGGAAGCTCTCTTTGTACATTTCTCTGATGCATTTCAAGAGTACTCTCTTCTGAAATCTCATCATTATCATCATCATCATCTTCATTATCATCATTATCATCAACATCAATAGTTTTACAGGGGCTATCAGACAAAATTTCCAAGAGTCTTCCTAGACTTTTGACATCAAGTAAATTTGGAAGGAGTGTTTTTATATTTTTCATGTACATATTCCAAATTATCTCAAATTTTTTTGTATCATTTTCTATACCAAAATTAAAAGTAGGCACACTTTCAATATCCATCTCATTTTCAATTTGATTTGGAACATCAGGAAAAGTTTGAAAGTCAATGTCTTCATTTTGCTTTGTAGGTTTTGTTAGCATCTCATACTGAAGTACATGCCAGCTTTGCCTTAAGTTGTAGGTATTACAGTTTGGTTTGATAAAAGAGAGCATAAGAAGTGCTTGATCCTCCAGTTGTGACAGATTTTTCTGGTTTAACTGACTGCACAGATAGACTATCTGTTCTGCTGTAAAATAGTTGAGGTAATAATTCTGAGATCGTTGCTTGTCCATAAAATCTTTCCAAAAATGAAGACATCGCTCCATTTTTTTACAGACATCTAGGAGTTGCTCTGCCACGTCACCCCTCAACATGACAACACTGGCAACACCAACCAAGTTGAAGTCCATAACTATGCATGCCTCTTGACTATTACAGTGAATAATTGCCTCCCAAAATCTGAACAATGGATTTCCTGCTGCAAATAAGTCAATAAATGCAGAACCTAATCTCTGCACGCTTGCAAAAACCTGTAAAAGCAAAACAATTTATGAACCTCTATTATACAGTAAAATGTTTACTTTATAATATAGATATAATTAAAACAAGTCACACAAGGCAAAAGTTTGTAAACACCTATTACACCTATAACTTTCTTTACAACCTATAAACAACCTGACTGCGCTATCAGAAATGGCTCTGTGAAACTACTGTAAAAAAACTGTGATTTTAACCTTGTTGGGCTCAACTGTAAAGAAAATTAACCTGCCCACAGAAGGGAAACTCTTCATTTGATGCAATCATGAATATAAGTATTTTAATAAATCATTTATTTTCAACCATGTACTCCAGAGAAATACATACACTTCTATACAATTCCAAAACATGCAGCAACAGTCAGTTCACATCAGATTAGCAGCAGAAGTCAAATTTTATTTATCACTTGAGAGTCAGTTGAGCTGACTGAAAAGAAACAGTATAATATTTTAGGCAGATTTAACATTTGTGTAATTTATTTAGGACTATATCATTTAGCTTTATATTAAAATTACTCATGTGTAATAAATATTATAAGCCTATCATGGTGTATTTTTATTTATTATGCTAATAAAATTTAAAAGAAAAGGAGGAAAATGGAAAAACAACATTCATTTATTCATCTTCTAACACACTTATTCCCGAGCTCAGGGTTACAGGAGTCTGGACCAGCTCCCTCCTATCTTAAAGCTCTCATTACCCCCACTCTGCACCTCGCTTCCTCAGAGCAACTAGTATTGATCGACTGGTTCCTTCTTCCTTCAAACGACGACTGAAGACCTACCTGTTCCTGAAGTAGTTCAACTGACATTGACAGTTGACTTTTCTCTCTTATCTAAAAAAATTACACCTTTCTTTCCTTCAGAGTTTATTATATACTTAGTTTAAAATCTAATGAACTGGTATTGATGTATTCTTCAGTAGAGACCTCAAAGCACTGTGTACGTCGCTCTGGATAAGAGCGTCTGCTAAATGCTGCAAATGTGTATATATGATCAAAAAAAATCCTGATGTTTAAAAATAAAAAAAAGTTTTTGCAGTTATTCTGAGTGGTGTAAAAAAATGCTACATGTTTATCTAACACATTGCATGCTACCTCTTATGTTTGGATATACACTGCATTAGCCATATTTAATAGCATATTTATTTAAGATGAGATGAACAACCACTCAGGCAAATTAGAATCACTAATCAACCTAATATACATGTTTGGACTGTGGGAGGGAACCGTAAAACTTAGAGTAAACCCACGCAAGTGGGGGAGAACATGCAAACCTCACACATAGGCCCTTTTTGCTTATTTCATAAATTGCTTATTTTAATAAATTAAAACTTTTCAGAAATGTGTTTTTCTAGCGTTTTTTTCTGTTTTTCACTGTTAAAATAAACCTACTAATAAAATTATAGATAATTTCTGTCACAAAATCAGGAGGGAATTAAAAATTTCTCCCATACTGTAAGTGACTGTATTTTAATTTAATTAAGAAGTAATTATCAATTTTAATCATGTACCATGACATGTTTACTGTTCTAAAATGTCATATATACATTTTTTTATGAAAATGTATTGATTTTAATGGGAAAAATATAAGATTCTTATACCGGCTTATGCCCATGTGGGACTACCTAGTAGATGCTGTTGATTGGAAACCACTGGTACCGGTCCGCAGCCTAGGGGTCGGGGACCACTGCTCTACGGAATTTGTTACTTTGGATATCCCATCTTAGAAGGTTGGGGTCAGCTGTGCTTATAGAGCTTCTCTAAAGCTGAAAGGTTTACTAGTCTTACTCAAGGACCCAACAGTGGTGGGCTGGCAGTAGTGAGAAAGTAATCTAGGTCATACAATCAACAACTTAGCACCTTAAGCCAAAAAAATTCAGGTCAGAGCTTTTATGCAGCTAGGTTCTTATACAATAAACATAGCAAAACATGTCCTAATGGAGCTCACATTGTAGCTTAAGTTTGAGCCCCTTAATTTTAAATAGTTCGTAGTGATGCAACATTCAAAAACATTCTAGAAATTTCAGTGCTTCCTAATTCTTCTGAATTATACTTTATATGGGTGTAATTATTAGGGATCCACAAACTGTTGCCTATAAAGTGCAATGTTTGGCAATTTTCATTCTGAAAAATGGGACATACCTCTGCAAATCGATCAACTTCATTCTGGCCTTGGTCCCCTTTGCCAGACATAAGCATGAGCTTATTTTGAAGTTCCTTAAGGTCATCAAGGGAGTAACATCGCAACTCATTGCCCTCGGCATGCTCCTCTGTGATCCGCAGCTTCAAGACTTTATCCAGACTTAACTTCACAAAAAATCATTTTTAAAACATGTTAAACAATAACTTTGTATAGTTCCCCAAATGTTTGTGAACCCTTTACAATGTCTATTGCAAATTTGCAATAAATTATAATCTGATCTCTATTTAAATACTAAAATTAGACAAACTATTTTTACTTCACGATAAAAACATTGAAGTCATTTTTTTTAATGACCAGAATTATATATATATCTCATCTTCTGTACCCGCTTATTCCCAAACTTTCCGGGGTCACGGGGGTCTGCTGG
>JAOTQW010000018.1:4777646-4787947 GCA_026260075.1 Sisor rabdophorus
CTGATCGTTTATGGTCGAATGAAAGGCTATGAGGCACACATCGATTTCTCTTCTTCATTCTCCATCGTTATGATGAATCAGCAGATGGAATCTCAGTATCTCAAACAATAGAATTCGATTGGAGTGTAAATCGCTGATTAACCTTCAGTTGATCACAACGAAAAACGCTATAGTAATATCGGACAAACACACACACACACACACCCACCGCCATACCAAAAGCTGATTTAAACAAATACCAGACAATGTCAGGTGTGTGCATTTCCCATTAGGATAAAGCGACAGACAGCCCTACCTGCTGGCGCGCCTCACGAGCAGGATCGTCGATCAGATTTGATGAACCAGCGGCGCTCTTGTGCAGAGTGTGTGCATGAGCTAGCAAACTAACGCGCCGATCCGGTTACACATTTCTCCCGACCACGAGCCCCCTAGATGTCACTACACACGATCGTGATTTTGATTCCAGACTAGATGTACTTCTCCGCCTCCCTCACTGAACGAAAGCATAAAGGGAATCCCTCACGACCAGCTGCTAACCGGCTCCGATAAATTCCGAAGCTTCCGCTTTGTTTAGGGATGAATCAGCTACGTTTAGCGGAGTAAACGCGCGCGGCAACGGCTGTGGTGACGCGTAGACTGCAGCGCGCGTGCACACTCAGCACTTAACAAAGGTTCGAGTTGCCGTTTGATTCCACTAACCCGCGCGACAGAAGATGCTCCAGTATTCTGACTCCTGGTTGTGCGGAGTAACATCCCGCTCGGGATGCCCAGCGCGTGCATAAAATGTTATTGGTTTGGACTTTTTTTTTTTTGCAGGAGTGCGTTTGTTGTCCCCTGTGTTGATTTTCCTTTCTTTTGTTTCGACGCCAGACGTCTTAAGATGAGATGTCACGTGGGTTCATTCATGAAAATGAAATAAAAATGAAAAATAAAAAAGGGGAAACGCACATACCGTTTATGACATTAAAATTTAATCGCGTGTCAGCTTCATGAGCCTCATATTTAATTTACTGCTGTTGCCATATGATGGGTAATTAGATGAAAGTACAGGAGTACAGGTGTTTCTGTAAAGTGCATTATACTCCTAAAATCTACATTAATTTCCTCTTTAATCAACCGAAATAATAATTGAGAAAATAATTATACAATGTTACAATTTCTGTGCAGTGTTTGCATGTGCTTGTGCGGGTTTACTCCAGATACTCCGGTTTCCTCCCACAGTTCAAAAACAGGTACGTAAGGTTGACTGAAGACTAAATTTATTCCGATTTGTTTAGTTAATCCATGGGCCCCTTTTTAGAGAATTTTAGGGTAAAAAGGTAAATACTAAATGTAAACTATGTTTTTTAAATATTTCTCAATTTATTTAACAATTTTTCCTTTCGATTTAACTTGGGCATTTAGAAAAACAACCAATTCTGAGTTACACCATATTCATTTCATTCATTCATTTATTCATCTTCTATACCTGCTTATTCGTGAACTTTCCAGGGTCACGGAGTCTGCTGGAGCCTATCCCAGCTCACATAGGGCGAGAGGCAGGGGGTACACCATGGACAGATCACCAGTCCATTGTAGGGCCACACACACAACCATACGCACTCACATTCACTCCTATGGGCAAATTAGAGTCACCAATCAACCTGTGCTAACTACTGTGCCACCGCGCCGCCCACCATATTAATTTTTAGAATGTGTGTAAGTCTGATACGTTTAGATTTGAACTAAACTTTAAATACATTTATGTGTTCAAGTGTCTCTGTATTAAGTGTGGCTTATTTTACATATTTTACTTGCATACATGATACAGTTTGGATATTTCATGTTTTAGTAAGTTTTAAAAATGTAAACAGCCATTAGAAATAGTAAAACTATTGTTTGTAAGAAATAAATTAATGTAATCACTATCAGCTGCACAAAAAGTCATATTTTGTGTGCATTGTTTAATAAAAAACATTTATAAACTACTACATAGTGTAGGAGGATAGAAAACGGCAGTTTTTATTCATAGTTTTTTGCCTAATTGTATTAGAGTAAATACAACTTGTTTGGAAATGACATCCAAGACTTCATAATAATACAATGCAATGGTACATCACAATAGCAAAAATTAAAAAAGCATAATGAAATACAGATATAAAGATATTATTTGGGATTTTAATTATAGCTACTATAGAAATGTTGTTTCTATGATAAAAAATTGCTAAATATATGCAGACATAATATAATGATCAACACAGAAAGAAGAATGTAGAATGTAATGTAGTAAAATGCTCATAAAAGGAAGCCTTACTGGATAAAAAAGTAAAAAAAAAAGTGACAATAAGCATATCCTAAAAAAGGTAATCATTAATGACATCAGCAATGTCAAAAAGGATTAATAAACAGCATTGTAGCAACAGACAGATGTATATATATAGGTTTGTCCTTATATTCAGTACATTTTGATTGTTTTATTTTTTCCTAATTTTTCAGCTAACTGTCGCCTCCTGTTGGGTAACTGTGACATTGTACGCTACAGGACCTCGGAATGTGAAGCCCAGATAGAAGGTGACATTCTCGGTGCCGTAAGGTACAGAGTGTACATAAAGAGGATGAACCTTAAACTTTTTCTTAGGGCCCGCAAGATACACATTTCCTTCATCTGTCCAGCCGGTAACACGTTTAAGCACTCCAGCAATTTCTGGTGTTTTCCATAATTCACCTCTGTACCATTTCATCCTCTTTTCCGAAACTGTAGGAAGTTTTGTAAAACTTTCGATCTTACTTTTGTGGACAAATTTATTATATCCAACTCCATTTCCCAGGAAGAAGTGGGTGTAAATTCTCCTTCTCCTATGAGGGATATCCTTCATTTTGGTCCAGTATGTTCGTTGAAGGAATTCAACAGCAGACAAAACAATGTCATATTTGTTTTCTTTTTCAACATCGGTGTCATGCTCCTCTGGCCAAAACAACAAGATGTATAAAAACAGAGCACTTGACAGGCACCTTGTTTGGTCACGAGGGAAAAGATTGCTGAGTTTTTGCATCTCACTTAAGGCAGCTAGTTTAGCTGACCTGGGAAAGACTGCACTTAAAGCAAAATGAGATGCTATGTAGTTAACAAGATCTACCTGATGCATTTTGGCACTCATTGGATTCTTTGGATACAATGAAATTATATCTTCCAAAGTTTTGACTTTGTCCTTGTCTTTCTGGTCAAGGATTGATAAAATTGCTATGAGATTGCCCCCACCAAGTTTGTAAATAAGCATACGTTTAATGAAGGGAGTCATATTAGCTGTGTTTGACTGCCACTGACTAGGCACAGTGCTGATTGAAGCCTCACTGAAAAACTTGCCATAAACCGAAGACTTGGTTACCAACCAATGCTTTGGGTGAGTTACTGTTATCTCACAACTTACAGATGTTTCCTCCTCATCTGTATTTAGGTCTGTCTGGAAATAACTCAAGTCTTCTGATATCCACTCCAATGCTAAATGCATTGTGCTTTGAAGTTTTTTAAGTTTGCTGTGAACGTTTTCCCATGGTTTTTCCACCTCTTTGGGTATGTGGTCTGTGAGAAGATATTTCATGCATTCAGAATAACCATCAATCCCTTTTGAAAACACATGAAGTGAACAAATTAGCTTTAACAAACTGCATCCCACCTCTACAACAGCAAAGAATCCTGAATTGTTCATTGATTCAGTGTCTGCAACTGCTACCTTCTCACATTCTTGGAAACATTCAATGGCTTTAAGTGCTGTTTCAATAGCATCTGCTGTGTTCTCTGGTGTTTTGCGAGTTTTATCCATCTCTTTGCATTTTTTTGTAAACCATCTTCTGTACACCTGGCCTTTGGTGTCAAGAATGTAGGAATTGTTAGGCATTTTTTTTGCTGCAATATCTGCCCAGCGTTCTGCTTCTTCAAATCTTTCATGTCTGTAAGTGAGACGAGCTAGTTGCTGAGCAAATAATGCATCCTTGTTGAATCTTTTGTATGCTTCTTTAAGTAGCTCAATAGCTTTTTCTGGCTTTTCATTTTCTCTTACATGTTCAATTAAAGGAGAGAAAAAGCTGTCTGATTCATCACCTTCACTAATCTTGTAGCGTCTCATAAACAATGCACGAAGGAACTTCCTATAGTCTTCTCTCCCAAATCTGTGTTCAAAAAGTATATCATTATTGAGAAGTTCAAGTGCAAGGTCACTTTGTTGTTGTTGTCTTTTATCCAAAAGCTGATGGAGAATTTCCTTTGCAACCAGTGGATGAATGATCCTGATGGATCTAATGTGGGTCCTCTCATCTCTTAAATGTATAAAAACCAGTTTAGCTTGCTCATTTAAAGAATTCTCAAATGCATATTGTCGAAATCTGTCCATGTGAATAGATAAAGCAAAAAGGGCCTCACAATGTGACTGAGAAATAAAAGAGTTTTGAACATAGGTATTAAGTAGGGCTACAAATCGAATGAGCTGGGTGATGACAGATGCATGATTAATGTCTTGTAATAGATGCTTTACAAACTGCTGTACATATTCAGCAATTGTTTGATGCTTAAATTCTTCACTCATTAAAATGAACGTAAGAATAAACTCAGGCTGAAACTGTTTCTCAAGCATCTGTCGTTTACGTGCAAATTGTCTTTTTTCCTCTGGTGACAGTTTGTGAGTTACAGAAACGTTAAGCAGGGGTGACCCCTTACACAGTTTCTCTGGAGTGTAGGATCGTCTACAGCTGAGGAGTATAAAGCATGGTATTCCCTGTGCAATTTTTTTGGTGTAGACAGCTACTTCTAGCTCATTTTTTAGATCTTCCAAAAACTCTTTGTCACAATCTTCAATAAGTAAGAGTACAGGTAAGCACTTTTGTGGATACTTTTCCTCATACTCCCGAAGTTGAACAGCATGTTCTGCAACTACTCCAGCAGAATAAGATGATTTAACCACTGCACATCTCAGGTCCTTTCTTTGGTTCCAAAGAACCTGCCTTGCTACTGTACTTCCACCACTACCAGGATGATGGTATATATTGATGTTATCAACAGGCATCTGATCTAAACTCCATTTAAGAATGTCTCCTAGAAGTTTAGTAACTTCATGATAGGCATCTCTTTGAATCATCTCTCCGACAAACTTTTTCTCAGCAAGCCAAAAGTTCATCCATGTCACTTTACCTCCAAGGTAAAACTGTCTCTCAATTTCATCTTTCTCTGATTCATTGAGCTCGAGGCTGTTGTCATCACACTGGTTGACACCTAAAATTTCCAAGGAACACATTCTTTCCTCTTCACTTGTCTTAAGACAGCATTCCCCTTTGACAAACACAGGCAAATTCTTGGTTTTATGAGTGGTGTTGGTTTGGATTTTCTGTAGAGTTGCATTGACATGGCTCATTTTCATCCCTACTACACTTTTTACTGACACAGTTTCACTGTCACAGGATCCAAGAGCAAAAGCCTGCCATTTTTGAAAATTCTCCTCTGATTCAGAGATGCATATAATGTCTTCATGCCCTTCCATGTCAGTGAAAAACTCATAGAATGTGTTCAGAAGTGGTGTCTCAACTGGTGATGCAAGAAGGAAGATCACAACAAAAATTCCTTTGGGCAGAATATCTTTGCAGATCAATGAAACACAATCTTTGAGTAATGTCCTTCTTAGTTTAGACCACATGTGTTCATTATAAGGCAGCTCGTTCCCTTTAAAATCATTTCGTCCATTACAAAATATCCAGCTAATTTGTTCAAACAAATGAAGGTGGCTCTCAAATTCTCTGATGCTCATACCACATGGAAGTTTGTAGTTATGCATAAAATGCAAGTTTATAGCATGATACTTAACATATTCATGACATAAACCAGACACCATGGAATCTGGGTCAAAGTCAAACACACAGAATAGCTTCATATTCAGTAAGAAACTAATGTGCTTTAAATCTTCATTTAGAATCTTATTTGTAACAAGTATGTACCACTTCTCCTTTTCTATTAGATCTTTTCCACTTGTTACAAGCTTGGTAAGTTTTCTTCCGAGATCTTGGCAAATGCCTGGGCATGAGAAAACATGTGCTTTCTCTGCTTCTTCTCGTTGAGAATCTCTGATGTGAACTGCTTGGTAAAATTCATCTGGTTCATCAACTGGTTCTGTTTTGGCACCAACTCTACGATAAATTGCTTTTTTTTCATGTTCAACTTTATTGGACTTCTCTTTAAAGTTGGGCAAGCGTACTGAAAGAACCCTATTCCTCACGATACTCACAGAAGGAACAATATCGAATTCAACTACATAGCGTTCATCTTTGCTATTGTGGTCAACTACCAGAATGAACTCCGGTAGTTGAATACATTTCCTTACAAGTTCACGGTCTATGGAGGTGGAAAAACTCCGCTCAATGTGGTCCAGCACATCAACATATATGTCTTTGTCCTTAATAGGAATGCCGATGATTTGTCCATGCACATAGTCAGTATTTTCCCGGCTGTCCATTATACCAAAGTGTATAGTGCCATTTGTTCTCATGTTTATGCATCCAACTGCAAACTTTAAAACTTCCTTTGCCAGTTTTGCTTGAAGTCTTTGGCGGTCTAAAGTAGCAGCAGTATTAAATGCTTTGTACTCATGGCACGGTGTTATAAGGTCAATGACACCTGTTTCAGGGTAAAGAACATTGTTCCTTACATATGTATAATCAATGCCTATTTTACCAAAAGGTCTTGGCTTTGAATCTCTTTTTGTTGCTGGTTGAAGAATTGAAAGATCTTTCTGTTCTTCAGGTAAACTACTGGACACTGACTTTGACTTGTTGGAAGCTACTGCTTGGTCATTTTTTACAGTCTTTTCATGAGCATTATCTTTCCGCTTCTGAATCTTCTGTAATGTGCTGACTAACTCATTTCTTTTCAAAATTATAAACAGCGCTGGGCCAGATTTCATTCCGGTCTCTTTTTTAAGAAAGTCCTCTGTTATTTCAAGGAGTATTCGGCCATTTACCTCCTCTTCATATAGTTTTTTGATGTAAGTTTCTTTTACTTCGATTGAAGTTAACCAGCTGCTTACCATGGATTCTGTCCATTTTTCAATTGGAGTACTGTCAAGTTCATCTGTTAAAAAATATTTAATTAATTCATATTACATCCCATATCTTTTATACTTCATTGTCTCATATTTAATACTTGCCCATTAGGTGGCTTCTGCACAGTCAGTATGCTTCAGTTTTCATTTCAAGGTGCCTACAATTTCATACAAATTAATTTACAATCACAAAATATAACACATAAGCATAACATACAAAATAGGTATTTTTAAAATAAGATGACACACTATACTATTGATATGCTTAAATGCTGATGAAAGATCAGTAAATCAGGGAGACATACATATATGACATACATATATACATAAATATTCAATACACTTCCCGCTATGGAATTCTACGGGATTCGAAACCAGGACCTTCTTGTTGTGAATCGACCGTGCTGACTACTACGATACCGCGCCGGCCAATGTAAACTTTCACTGTAATATATATATATATATATATATATATATATATATAACATTTACAGTAGGTGGTCTAAATTGCCCATAGGAGTGAGTGTGGCCATTATATGGTCAAAAGTTTTTGCTCATTGGCCTTGACTTGCATATATAATTGACATCCCATTCCTAATTTATTTGACGCTGGTCCACCCTTTGCAGTTTTAACAGCTTTAACTCATCAGGGAAGGCTGTCCACAAAGTTAGGTAGTGGGTTTATGGGAATTTTTGACCATTCTTCCGAAAGCACATTTGTGAGGTCACACACATGCACATTGGTGATGTATGGCTTGGATGGATGCAGCTGTACCAGTCTGTGAAGCTCTCTGCAAACTGTTCTCAAGCTTTTCTAAAGGCCAGATGTAGTTTGGAGGTCTGTAGAGATTGACTCTACAGAAAGTTGTCGACCTCTTTGCACTAAGCGCCTCAGCATCTGCTGACCCTATATATATACATATTTGCTGAAGTCCATATCACCAATTTTACTGTCAAAGGAACATTCTCATAAAACTATCTGCAAGTTTTAATCTTCTCTATATGGGCTGACTTATCCATCATGGAGACCAGCCTCACCACAAATGTCTACACCAAAATTGCAATATATTTTATCACCAATGACATCAGGGGAATCTGCCAATATTTGTCAGGAAAACGTTTTGGGGGGATAGATACAATGATAGACTGATGCCAGTTGATCAGCCTAGGCTTTTGGGATAAAACTGTCATGTTATCTAACCATCGGTGCCAGGATGCAGTGGAGTAAGGCGCTGGCAACATGCGTTGTTGTGCTCTGGCGACTCGGGTTTAATTCGCCCTATCCCCTTGGCAGGAATTATGTTTACACCCCCATGCCTCATCTTCCTCTAAACACGGAAGTGAAGTTTATACCAAAAGGTTCTATCTTGGTCTCATCTGACCATGTAACCTTCTCCCATGCCTCCTCTGGATCATCCAGATGCTCTTGGGCAAACTTCAAAAAGGCCCAGACATGTGCTGGTTTGAGCAGGGGAACTCAACTTAGACATTCACATTTACAGCATTGGGCAGATGCCCTTATTCAGAGCGACTTACAACTGACAATTGGGGTTGAGAGCCCACAGTGGTGGCTTGACGGTGTTGAAAATCAAACCCTGTTCTGTCAGTCTAATTTCTTATATTGTTTTTTTTACAATGTCCTTTTATTGTTTACATAACAGTGGTCCAATGTTCTCTTAACCTCAGTTAGACAGGTGATATTCTAGTGAAAGGTTTGGCACTATGCACTTAAGGTCTGCACTGCTAGAGATGCCTTTCACGATTAACACAATATGCGAGTTCTTTGATGCTAAGTGGTAGCCCTATGCAGTTTATAGGAAGCAATGTCCATGTCTATTGCAGGCATAGTGTAGATTGTGCTACTTTCAATAAAGCTTAACTCCAAAGACAGAATTAATCAAACTTAGAGTGACAACTTAGAATGTAAATATAACTAATATCCTCGCTAAACCAAATTCATTAATTCATTTTCTATACCTGCTTATTCCCAAACTCTGGGTCATGGGGGTCTGCTGGAGCCTATCCCAGCGCACATGGGGTGAGAAGTTTCCTTTCTGTTATTTCTGACACAAGGAGTCACAGCCATCCCTCAGGTAAAGAGCGCTAACAATGTGTACTATAAATGCAGACAGCAGCAACTTAAAGGGGCTGGTCAGGCTGGTGTGCCTATGAAACATCATTATGATTGATGCAGACATGATGCATTTCTGTTGACTGGTGTCCCACTCACAGGTAGGAAACACATCCGGTTAGTGCTCTCCTTTCTTTAAACGGGGTTGATTCGGGGTTCCTACTCCACCAGTAATTTGTACATGTACCTGTTGAGCCCTTTCAATCAGTGGAGTTTAGTGTTGCCTCCTTTAAAATAAAAAAAAAAAACGCATATCACTTTCGTTTAACTCAATTATTTGCTACTTTGTGTTAGTCAATTACATACAAATTTACATCTAAATGTGCGGTTGTAAGGTGACAAAACGTGAAAACATTTTAATGCATACTCGGCTACTAGCCCCCACTATTCTATTGGTCAGAGGCAGAAGGTATATATATATTTCTAAAAGATATTAGAATGCAACCTTTCAGGCCAAAATTATCCCCACAATAGATTTAAGGTTATCAATAAAGTATCAACTAAACTTGCAGCCCATTTTGCATTCGCCACACGTTTCATATCACTCACCCACCTACAGAGTCTGAGTGGCCAGAGAAAACCCATATACAGTGAGGAAGATTGAGACCCAGCCCCATGTGGTAAAGGCTGAATGCCACTACAGCTTGCTTATTACCATAGCTCACTTATGCACACAGCTAACTCACCACTGTCTGGTCTCATACATTGCTTTATGGTTAAGATATTTTCAGACTTTCAAAAACTTTCAGAATCCCTTAATATAAAAGAGTGACTCTAAGACTCTAAGCTTTCTAGTGGCTTCATGGTTGTATACTTCCCAAAATAGTTAATACAACTTACATTCATTTATAACACATTAATAAAGGTTAATTAATACTATATTTATTCATTTAGTTATTCATTCATCTTCTTTACCCGCTTATTCCCGAATCCGAGGTCACAGGAGCCTATCCTATCCTACACAACCACACACACTCACTCGTATGGGCAATTTAGAATTAGCAATCAACCCACTGCAAAACATGTTTTTGGACTGTGAGAGGAAACTGGAGTACCCGGAGAAAACCCACGCAAGCGCGGGAGAACATGCAAACTCCACACAGAAAGACCCC
>JAOTQW010000018.1:4788278-4800078 GCA_026260075.1 Sisor rabdophorus
GTTTTCTCCCACAGTCCAAAAACATGTACATTAGGTTGATTAGTGACTCTAAATTTCCAATAAGTTTGTGTGGTTGCTTATCTATGTGTGGCCCTGTGATGGTCTGGCCTATGTGCGTTGGGATAGGCTCCTGCAGACCCCTCATGACCCTGAGTTAGGCATAGAAGATGAATGAATTCATGGGGAGCAATGCTATGTGATGAGTTACAAATCAGCTAATAATAGTTGTCTCTCCCTATTAGTGCTCTTAGACCTGCTGCTGTCAAAAGAGACGAGGAGAGAGCATTGAATGTAACAGGATGTTTTATTGAATCGAAGAATGAAGGAGATTACTTCTTTAATGCAATAACCAAAAGAAAACCAAATCAGAATTAGCTTTTAGCTTCAATTTAAAACTTAATTGAACCTGGCCTACACATAATATGCACCGTTTCTTTTTTTTAAACCTGTTAAAGGCTTGTTAAGCACAAATAATAACAAGACAATGTTTATATACATTATAAGTGGAGTGACATCTACACTAACACATAGATTTTCACAAAGATCTTTGCTGCAGGATTGTTAACCTACTGGTTGTCTGATCATAGGAGAATTAAAAGTGCTATATTTAGTACTTAATGTTGCAGAGGATGTGATTTCTATCAGGTAAGCAGATTATACAAAGAATATAACATCACAGGGAGCAATTGCAAAAATTGACCTAGAGCAAAGTTGCAAAAAAATGTGCACAGTAAAACAACAGTATTTTATTAATGGTACAAGATATTTTTCAGCATTTACTTAAAGTTTACTAAAGACAAAAAGGGAAAAAATTCAGCGGCTTATTGAGGGGGTCAGGACCCCAGTGTAGACACAGAAAATAATAAGAATGGGAAGTAGAATTTAGTAATTTTACAAATTTAGACATATTCTTTGTAATCTGCCTTCTAAATCAATTTAGATAAAAAAGGTAAGGCACTAATTGCAATAAGCTTTAAACTCACCTTTTATGGCATTCGGTAAAAACACACTTAAGTAAACTGGAACATCAAATTCCGAAATATTTTCAGAAAATTTTCAAAAACAAAAATCATATCTTGTGAGTTCTATTAGAAATGTAAATTTTTCAATTATCCTCTTTACTCTTGTAATGTTGTTAACTTTTGTCGTTTTGGTTTAACTGTTTTTAAAGCAAATCATGATCCAATTCTAGATTTCAGCATGTTAATTTCAAGCAATTACATAATCCAAAAGAAGGTTAATAACCATTAAAGAACCATTAAAGACTTGCATATTAACATTTTTCTTTTTCCTCCCACCAGGTTTTGAAGGGATGACTTACTTTTAAAAAAATCACATATTAAGATCTGTTGATTTTGTGTTACCTGTGGTTATTTGTCTATATGAATAATTGGTGAGGATTAATTGGTGACTGGTAAAAAAAAAATCATAGAAATGACATGAGTCACCTATATATTAAAAAAAAAAAGGATCCATCCTGTTAACAGTTACTGTGTTTTTCTTTTGTGAACTATTGTACCAGTTTGGCAGTGGCATAGTAGCCAGCAAGGTCACCCCATAGCAGAAAGGTCCCTGGTTGGATACCCAGGGGGTTTTCTGCACACAGTTTGCATGTTTTCCCTGCGCTTTTGTTGGTCCACGGTTTAAAAATATATACATTGCCCATAGGAGTGTGAGTGGTTGTTCAATTATGAGTGGTCCTGTGATGAACTGGCAACCTGTCCAAGGTATATCCCTGCCTCATGTGCTGGGATAGGCTTCAGTAGAAACCGTGACTCCTAGTTAGGGAATAAGCAGGTATGGAAGGTGAATAAGATGTACTAGTATTGAGCTTTTTTTGTAATTATTTTTAATAGGTGTGATATTATTAGGAGTGAAAAAAGCAAGTATTTAGCACAGCAAGTCGTGATTTTAACACCACTGAAAACCTTTGAATGAACTGAAATGCCGACTGCGCACCAGACCTCCTTAACCTATCGTGTCTGTTCTTACTAATACTGATGTAGCTGAATGAAGATATTCCCAACTGTAGTGGAAAGTCTTACTAGCTTGATCAAAATGGGAATAAAAAAAATACTTGAAATCGCATGGAGACCACACACATTTCAAATCATAGTGTAAAAACATATTAAAACTTTAGGTTGTAATGCTTTATTTTAATTTAGCATTGTACAATAGCAGCTTTTAACAATAAAAAAAATGTAGACATGTTTTTGGAATTCATAAAAAATAAAAAAATTAAATTAAAATAAATTAATATGCCTTATAGATCTTCACAAACTTGCATATAAAGTGTGACAATGCTTCTAAATTAATGCATAAAAACTAGGAAATGCTCAATAACAATTAATGTTGGACCTGTATTTGTTTAACCTGTGCTTAATTATGGACCAAGTGTGTCTACATTTAATGGCAAGTGGGAGAATAAAAACAAATATGATTACCTGATTCTTAGGTATAATGCTTAATTGATATTCTTTAGGCCTAATTTCTGTTTATGCAAATGTCACTATTAAAATTTTTGTATAAAATGTTTAACAGCTATACATAATACCAAAAAACAAGATTTTATATCAATTATGTAATGTGTTGAAAACCTGTACAGCATAATTTGCAATGATGAATGATAACTATGAACATAAAAATGGAAATGCATTACAAAAAAGAAACATTCTAGTTCCCAATTTAAAGGTCAGCAGCAGAAGCATAGAAACAGACAGGAACTGTTATCCAAAATACAGAAAACAGCCAGTTTTAAAAAGGGCACAATGGCCACACTGATCACCAATGCACTAAGAGATGTACAAAAATATATATTTAACAGTAAGGTCCGAGTATCACCAGCATCACACAGTAGAATATCCTTTGACAATTAAGAGTATTGCATTGAATGCAATGCAAAATAATTCTACATTTTTCTGCGCGCAAGCATCACAGTTTTCAGCCTTTACCAAAAAAACCCAAAAAGTAATGTATAAAAAACAACTTCAGCTTCTAATAACACCATGGTCCAAATAACAGGATCAAATCCAAATTCACCCAGCTTTACCAGCAACTAGGCAGCTCTGAAAAAAGACAATTTTGTCTCAAATGGATAAGGCACTTTGAGATTGGATGACCTCACATCATTAACAAAGTTCAGGCACTGCAGGCCTGGACTGTACCAATTTAGTGAGATGGTTCCATGTTTTACACTGCAAGGCTTTCTTGACTGGCAGACATGGTGTTGGCAGTCTGCTCCTGCTGCACATGTATAGTATGTTCAGGCAGCACTGAGGAATTTAATGGTCGGGATAAATCTGTGTTTAATGGAAGATGTGTGGTTTCCGAGTGTATAAATGAAGACAGGTCTGTTAGATTTTGCTCTGGGGGTTTGGGCTCAGGCTGTGTGTTAATGGTCCATAAAAGCAGCTCTGAGCTGTGGTAGTATGGGAGAAAAGCACGCTCGTAAGCACACAACCGCATTGCCATGTGTGTGTGAAGCAGAAGCTGGGGAAAACGAGACGTAAAGTAATTTATAAAGTCATCTGGAATAGAGCCCAATGTCTCTCGCACCTCCTCAGGTAACTCGCGGTAATGGTGCTTCTATGGAAAAAAATTGTTAAATTATTATATTAAGCCCTATAAGAAAACCTAAAAAAAAATTTAGACGTTTCAAGTATTTTGAAATTTGTGATGGATTAGCTATAAAGGAATTTACTATAAATGAAATATAAAAAGCAAGTTTTTTACAACTATGTTACCAAAAAGGTTGACAGCAGACTTGCCTTGTTTCTCATGGCACGGAGAAGATCTCGTACAGAGCTGCCTTTGTAGGAGCGAAATTTGCGAAGATCTGTGAAAAGAAAAAGCCCAAAACAACAATGTCTAGATAAGTTTACGCTAAAATAATTTTACAGAGCATGTGCTGTAAACATAAACACAGTGACATATCTAGTAAAGATTCGTTGTGAAGTACAAAGAAGTACAAATAAATAAGAAATGAAAGAAAACAACATCTCAAACTTGCACCTGTTTGTAAAGGTACTGTGATATGGTCCCTCCAGTCTCCTTTTACTACTGCCCGCCCTCCCCTTTCCAACTGCCTTACGATTGGTCCATCTAGCGGCTCCTTCTCTATCCGGTCACTGACATCCTAGAGAAAAAAAGAAAAAAAAAAAAAAAGAGAGAGAAAGAGAGAGGATGTCATATCTGGATCAAGGGTTCTACTGGAGCCTATCGCAGAGCACATAAGGTGAGAGGCAGGGGTACACCCTAGACAGGTTGCCAGTCTATCGCAGGGCCACAGATAGACAAACAACCATGCGCACCCACATTTATTCCTATAGGCAATTTAGAATCACCACTCAACCTAATGTACATGTTTTTGAACTGTGGGAGGAAACCAGAGTACCTGGAGGCTCGGTAAACTTTGTACAGTAAGACGGGGTGCCTGGCAATCGAACCTGGGACCTTCTTGCTATTGAGGCAAACTGCTCACCACTATGCCACCACATCGCCCTAAAATTATTTATAATTGTTCATTTAACAACCACTTGCCCACGAGCAAGACCCTCAACCCCTAAATGATCAGTTGTATAAAAGAATAATTGATTAATCTGGATATTTGGGGAGTTTATCAAGTGCTGTAAATGTACATGAAGGTTCATAACACAGACACACCCAGCTGCTTCTGTTGGTGAGAAAGCTTAAGAAGTGCACTGTACTATTCAATTGTATAAATAAGATTTATATTTACAGCATTTGGCAGATGCCCTTATCCAACAAAGGACCCCTTCCAAACCAACCCCTTCGCCAAATAAGATAAACAGAAGTTCCTCCGGATAATATCTCAATGCTCCAATGTAAACGTACTGTATAAAACTAAAATTATGTATTCAATGCTGAATAAATAAAATGGTTCATCAAATTCAGTCGCAAGTGCTTAATTCTATAGGTGTATATGTAAGAAAATATACACCTATAGAATTAAGCAGTGTGGACTGAATTTGATGAACCATTTCAATTATTCAGCATGTTTGTATTCCTAATAAGATTGCGGTTTAGTACCTGGAAGAACTGCAACTGTTTTTCTAGGCTCCAGAAAAAGGGATGTGTGAGCAATTGTTCTGCTGAAGGCCTCATCTCTGGCTCCACACTAAGCATTTGCTCAATCAGATTCTTAGCCACAATGTCTTCTGCAAAGAATCAAATGTATCTTTCAATGCACGTATATAAACATTTGTTTTGTTACAAAAGTATGTACGTGAAGAATAATAAATTAGTTTAAAATTACCATAATGGCGTTTGGCTTAGACAAATAATGTATAATGCACAGGGAAATGATAACCTTACCATTTTTGTCTGGTTGCAAATGGTTTAATGAATACACTCCCATGAGTATGTTAGCTTGACGCTGCAGCGACTTTCCAAATGGATGACAGCCCTGTGACACCACGTAGTAAAACACACAGCCAGCAGAAAATATGTCCACTTTGTAGGTCTGAAATGAAAAAAGTATAAATATATGAAACAGTCATTACATCACATGATTTTATTCCTTAGCGATACAAAATTTTGATTGCTACGTTTTTTGTAACAGCAGCTCAGTCATGTTCCTCTGATATTTTGGAGCATTCATAAAAACATACTAGACAGGTGACTATCTGCATCCCCAAAGTAAAATACAGATGTGGTGCATTAAAGAAATGTTTCATTTGCCTCCCAAATGTCATCTATTAATGTCTTAAACTTTTTATACACTATGAATTTGAAAGTCAACCTAGCTGCAAACCAATGAATTTGGAAAAAAAATATATTTTTTAAAAATTTAATAAAAAAATAAATGACAAATACTTCTATATTTTGTAAGTGGACACAGTTGTGAAACTGTGTTCAGCTGTAACGCAAGATATTTCAATTAATTAATCTAGCCCTAATTTAAATGTGTCTGTAAGCACTCACTGGGTTGTGTTTGGCATCTTCACTAAGCACTTCAGGTGCTATCCACCCCTCAGTGCCAGGAACACCAGACCTTCTGCTAAAACTGTGTCTCCCTACAGCCAGTTTCTTACACAGCCCAAAGTCTGAGATCATGGCCCGGACACGTCCATGAGCATTCGGCATAGAAACCAGGATGTTGTGAGGCTTCAGATCTCTGTGAACTACAGAAAAAAAATGAGTAAAAAGGGAAATCCAACCTAAATAAAACCACTGCATGAACATAAAAAGTTAGGTCATACCTAAGGCACCCAAAAAATCTGATAGTAAATGCATTTAAATAATAAAACCAGCACATTAATAACTTAAGTTACACATAGTAAAACACATTTTTTAAAGGTTTAATAGTAATGGCAGCTTTATTACACATTTATTTTATGCTAAAATACATTATTATACATTGTAAATCACCAATATATCAATATCACTGTAAAAGCAATATTGCAAGTTAGAGCTGCATAATATTGCTGCAGTAATGACTTTGTGAGATTATGTTTTCTGTATTTATATTAAATCATTTCGATCAAAAATACCTATTTTGAGCGAATGCAGATGTGCCAGGCCAGACATAGTTTGCTGCAGCAAGGTCACTGGTTCTAGTCCATGGCGATTAAAATCCTTCTGCTCCACATACTGCCAGGAAAAACAGCAAATTTAAATAATATAAACTTGTTGAACTTAACTAGCACAATTAAACATTACAATATGTTGTTTTTCAGTCTACATACTAGTAACAGCTAATAACTGTAGATAGCACAGTAATACATGCATATTACATCTGTACTTATTGTTTATTTCCTAAACTCATAAAATTTCCTGTTACTTATAAAATACATTTTGTTCAACCCCACTGTCACATGAGATTACATTTACATATAAATATAGTAAAATGTGTGCAACACCTCCTGCAAAGTAGCGCTACACAGCTCTATAGCAATGTACTGGAACTGGCGGTCACGCTCGGTGCAGAAGTAGCGGATGACATTGGGGTGCTCGTCGGACTCTCGCAGCAGTTGCACCTCGCGGTCTGCAAAGCTAAAGCATTCTGGAAGAATTCTCTTCACGGCCACCTGACGGTTATCAAAATGGCCCCTGACAAAAAAAATGTGTTTAAAAACTGTATGCTTATGTTTAATATTTAAGAGTAAATAAATAAAAATTACCTATATACAATGGTGCCCTCAGCACCATGTCCAAGAACACTTCTGGGATTAAAGGTGATGTTTCCAACTCTGACAACGTTGGACTCGTCCTCTAAAGAGGAAACGAAAATCCACAAACAGTTCAAAATAAGGACAAGAATAAACCACAGGGCATAAACAGATATACAGATACGTTAAAATGCCTAAAGTGTTTCTTTAAAACATCACTGCAGACACAAGTAGTTCATATTACTGCATACCTCCATCTTCATGCTCAGGATTTAAACCCCCAGGTTCTGAGTGAGAAAGGTTGGAATGATTGGAAGCACGTGGTGTGGCGTTAGCACTGCTTTGGCCGGAGCTCTCTGCACGGCCGTGTGCCACCTCCAGGAAATCATTGTCAGGAAGCAGGTCGCCGGGTGGCTGGAAAAGCAACTGCTGTTTTTGTAGGAGCTCCAACTTCTCCTCCATTTGCCTCTGAAACTGTTGATGCTGTAGCTGCTGCTGCTTCTGCATGCTCTGGGAAGGAGAGAGGGAAGGATATTTCCACATACTATTTGTCAACAACTTGTGGACACAAAAATAGGGCCTTGTAAATGTTTTTTTAAATAATAAATTTACCACAAAATTTTAAATAATGTTAAAGCAAATTGCATTTACCAAACATGACCTTTAGGCTAACAGCCAAGGCAAAATTATCCAAAGTAAAAAAATTGTAAAGGTCAAATTATCTTATAGCAATATCTGTTTTAGGAGCCCCATCACTTACAAATACTAAACTATATCTAGCAAACGCTCACTTTCATGGATTACTTCATTCATCCTAACAATGAAAATCACAATTTATTGTAATATATCTAGCAATATAGCACAAGGTGAACTGTGTACAGATTCTAGCATAGAACTAAACTTAAAAAAAAATGAAAAATTGTGAATTTTTGTGTAAGAAGAATTGTGTAAAAACAGAACCCAGTGCAAATCCTTATTAAGCTATGTTCAATTAACACACCATAAAGACAAGATAGTCAATGCTCAAACTCATTTGAAATTTGAGATCTGTAACAAAAGTCCTTTTTTTGAGTCCTTTCCAAAGAGCTGGGACAGGAGCAACAAAAGATGGAAAATTGGGGAATGCTTTAAAAACCCTCTTTGAACCATGCCAAACAGTTGAACAAGTTAAGTGAAAACAGGCGAGTGTCATGATCGGGTTTAAAAAGAGGATCTCCAATGATTTATGAATGACCAGCATTTTATTAAATAAGAAATTATATTCAACATTAAAAAAACAGTTTAGGAACAATGTTTTTAATGTAAAATAGCAAGGAATGTTGGATTGACCTCATCTACAGATAAATAATTAAAAGTTTTAGAGAACCTGAAGAAATCCCTTCATGCAAGCGTTAAAGTGAAAAAAAAAAAAACAATGCTAATTTTTGGGCACTAAAATTCAACATTATGTAAAGGATATTACAGTACCAGATCAGGACCACATTAAAATAAACACTATCAGTTAACACAGTTTATTGCAACATCCATAAGTGCAAGTTTAAAACTGTACCACGTAAAGCACAAGCCTTACATCAATAAAACCAGAAACGCAGCCAACTACTCTGGACCATCCAGATCTGTAATGGTATAAGGGGGTGTTAATGCCTAACAGCATAGATATCTTGCACATCTGGGAAGTGATGTCTGTTACAATAGTGTGGTTCAAAGTGAAAGAATGTGGGTACAAGACTGGCCTAGTTTAGACCGGTTCCTCATTTTAAAAATCTGTCGCATTTTCAATCACATAATACAATAATGCAAAGCCCGAACTGTTGAGAAACTGGAGTCTTACGTCAAACAAAAATGGGAAAGCTAATCTCACTTTGGGGGAAAATACTCCTGTCCAAAGTGTTGCAGGCATCAAATAAGAAATTATACATAATCATTAGTTTAAGCGCTGATTATTTTTTGTCTTTGTTGTATTTGTAATTAAATATGGGTCAAAAATTATTAGCAAGTCCCGTTCTGTTTTTATTTTGCCCAAAGGCCCAATTTCATTGGATATGGTTATTGCATAACTGCTCTCACATCAATGGTATTTAGATTTTTACCTTGGGGTAAGTGATAATAAAGGCTACCCAGCCAGCCAGGAGGAAGGTGCTGAAAATAATGGTGGCCATGTCTTTGAGCATGGAGTCCACAGGTGCTTCAGAGCGGAGTGAGCGAAGTTGTTTCTCCTGAAGAGAATGAACAGGAGGGGGCAAAGGACTGCTATCTTCCATCCCACTATCATTTACCTTCTGTTTGATGGAAAAGAAAAATGAACAACAATAAATCGGTGAGATGATAAGGAAAGGGTACGAACATCACATTAAATCCAATTAAACTGCTTTTGTTTACAGATTTGTGGTTATGCTGAAATGCACTTTAAAATTAAAACAATTAAAAAACCTCCTCACCTCCTCTATAGTTTTCTCTGTAGCAGGAGGGATGACATTAGTCTGCTGACGAGGAAACTCGTCAGGAAATTTTTCTAGAATCTTTTTATGAGCCTCAGGCGGTATCTCATGATGACCTACAAAATCAGAATGTTCAAAAATTGGGCTATATAAATAAAAAACTAAAGCGGGGAGGAAGTTAAAATTATTAAAACATTTATAAAAACATCTAATCTTTCCAAAATAATTACATTCTATATACAAACATTCTATTATCCAACATTTTTTAAAAATCATAGCCAATAACCTTCACGTATATCCAATACATCCAACAGAGGGCAGTATTTCCACACTATTTTCTGAAAGCATGACTCAGGGACAAATTAAATAGTTAATGTTCTCTGCACTATGAATTTACCAGTATGTTCCTAATGCTGTCTGGTCATTGTAGCAAGTGGGTGGCATTCAACTATTTTACCATGTTGTCTGTTGTAAATAGCAACAATAGGTGTACAGGATACCTATAAGTAGAAGGTAGTTCCTCATGTAGTTGACCCGGTTCCTTTCCTTTAACGCTGCATTAAATTTGACACTGGTGCTTGGAGTAATTACACACTCTTGATCCTCCTGCGTTTTGCTCTCTTGGCTACTAGGACCCTCCAACATGGGAAAAGTGCTACCTCGTGGCTAAGACACACAAGAGAAAAACAACATTGTTTTAAGTAATGTTATTATCAGGAAGCATGTGTGTGTAAATAACAGCCTATAGCCCTCTTATCTTTTTAGTGCTGTAAAAAACTACTCGGACATTTTTGTTTACTAAAATGGCAAATGAGGCAATAACTATTAAACATCCAAATAAGATTGACTAATGCATGTTCCCAGAAAAAGCAAGAATAGTTCCAAAAATAGCCAATTTCTTCTCTAATCAAAAAATCAAAAAGAGATGACTTAATTATTTATTCATTCATCTTCTATATACGCACTTATTCCCTAACTAGGGGTCACGAAGGTCTGCTGGAGTCTATCCCAGCGCACAAAGGACAAAAGGCATGGGTACAACCTGGACACGACACCAGGGCCACTGGCATAATTTTCAAGAATACAATATATATATATATATATATATATATATATAATAACATTTTTAGATTAGCTGGCAAACAAATTTACTGATCATTTGAACTAGGATTTGAAAAGTAGTGATTCAAAGAACTTCGCATAACATGTTTAAACATACAAATCATTTGCATTTATAGGACTTGGCAGACGCCCTGCAGGAGCCTACCCCAGCGCACATAGGGCAAAAGGCAGTTGGTACACCCTGGACAGGTTGCCAATCCATCGCAGAGACACGCAGAGACACGCACACACCAGCAATTTAGAATCACCAAATCAACCTAATGTACATGTTTTTGGATTGTGGGAGAAAACTGGAGTACCAGGAGGAAACCCCTGCCGAGGGAGAACATGCAAACTCCGCACAGAGAGACCTGTGCCCGGGATTCAAAACCAGAACCTTTAACCGCCCTGACAACGGTTAAAAAAAAAACTGGCTGTTCCACATTTTTACATACAATAGAGTTTAAAAACCTTTTATTTTTGTAAACAAGTGAAAATGCTCATTAGTTAAACAGGACAAATCACATTTTGACATGGGCGCCCTTATTAGATAGAAGCTTCAATTCTTACATCCATGGAAGTTGTCAGATTTTGGATGGCTTCTGCTGGAATTTTATTGCAGGATGTCAGAATAGCCTCCCAGAGATGCTGTTTTGATGTAAATTGCCTCCAACCCTCAAAGATTTTTTGCTTAATGATGTTCCAAAGGTTCTCAATAGGGTTGATGTTGAGAGAATGGGGGTTTAAGTTTTTTTTTTGTTTTATGCCCATAGCATTCAATGATACACTGGTATTCCTTGCAGTATGGGATGAAGGGGCCGACCAGCTCTCTAACTATGATTGCAGCCCAAAACATGACGCCACCACCTACTTGCTGACGTCGCACCCTTTTCGGGACATGGTGACCGTTTACCAATCATCCACTACTCCATCCATCTGGACCATCCAGGGTTGCACAACACTTATTAGTGAACAACATTCATTCATTTATTCATTCATCTTCTTTACCCGCTTATTCACGAATCCGGGTGTTTGCTGGTGCCTATCCCAGCGCACAGTCTATTGCAGGGCAAAGACACACAACCACACACTCACACATTCACTCCTATGGGCAATTTTGAGTCACCAATC
>JAOTQW010000018.1:4819892-4837291 GCA_026260075.1 Sisor rabdophorus
GCTCAGTTGTAAGTCGCTCTGGATAAGAGCGTCTGCCAAATGCTGTAAATGTATACATTTAAGATGAAAACACTTCTCATAGCTTTAGGTAAACACTATGCTTTTTAGACATCACACTACTGCTCCCCCTGATGTATTCTAATTGTGGAAATGCTTTACCACCCTTGAGCTTGCAAAATGTCAGCTATGAGCCAGTCATAACTAATCTTTGGCTCTCTGTGTGGTGTTGAAAAAGCAAGGCAAAATTCACTAAGCCAGCAGGATCTGGCTATAGCTGGTCATATTCTGTCTATATTTGGGACATGCACACTGCATTAAAGAGCATTACTAAAGGCTACATTATTATTTAGATTCAGTTTCACATTATATATACGCATCATAGTTCAACTTAACTATAAACAGAAAGATGCCTGGAAGCTGTCCACTTAACTAAAATAGTAGAAAATGTCAGATATGTAGAATGTAAGGATATTAACTTTTCGGCTAAATGTAGTTTTCGAAATTTAGTGTTTAATAGCAGCTGATAAGGTTTTTTGATGAACATTCAGCTGGAAAAATTTAAACATCTAACAGTAGGGGATCCTGAGGTATAAACGCATTTAATCCAAACCAAAAGAACATCATAACTGTAACGAACCAGACGGAAGAGAATCCATGTGGCAGAGTTGTAATTTTAATTCCAGTAAGATAACAATCCAGAACCGTAATCAAAGAGTAGTCAGAACAAAAAGAAGGCGGTCAAAATCCGTAGAGTACATTTGCACAAAAAATAAATAAAATCTCAGCAAACATATGATATATTTCAACCAAATCTGGTGGATCCTGGTTAATGGTATGATGCTTTTAAGTACCTAGAACGATCACACAGTTAAGATATTTAAGCATCCAATAATTTAGCAAATTGTAGATCAAACACAGATGCTTTTTGTAGTGTTTCTTTAATCTGTCCCCAAGGGTGGAGACAGAAATTGCCTAAATGTTAGTTATATCTTAAAATATGTTCACTTTAAAAGTTAAAACTAGTGTATAAATAAATATGTATACTATAATTACATTGTAAACAAACAAATATATACATTTGCAACATTCCTAAATACGGCATAAGTCAATCTTGTAATCTCATTATCTTGTATCATTAAAATAAATACTTTTTATTACTGTTTTCATTAATTAGATATATGTTTATGAATAATTATAACAATTATTGTAGTTGGTCATAAAACATGGCAAAATTGGGATAAATCACAGGTAGGTTTAAATAAGAAGCTTACCTTGATGGTCCACTGATGGTTTGGAGGCCATAAGAATTTTGGGAATAGCCATGCCCATATCCAGCTCAGTCAGGGTCAGCTCATTCATGAAGTAGGGAAGCTTTCATTTAAAACAACAGTTTCAGCAATAAAAGATACAAATGCTTAAAAAAATACAAGTGCTTAAAAACATACCCGGATCTTACTCAGCTTCATCTGAATCTTTTTGGATACCATATCAGCCCAGTGCTTCTCCCTGAGGAAGTCCCAGAAGATGCGGCCCAGAAGGGCGTTGACCCAGGTTTCAGACTCAGCCTCTATGCCCGGAACTTCTGGAAACTAGGAGCAAGCATATACAATTACATGAGTTAATAAACAGACCAAACTAAATTGATAATGCATTAAAATATCACAGATCACAAATAGAAGAATTATAAAAAGCGTGGGCTATAAGATTTTGCAGACTACAACAATTGTGTAGTTGTTGCTATTTAAAATGCAGACAAACCATGTGAAATGCAACTTGCAGAGCTTTTTCTGTGTTTGCAGGCATAAAATATTTGTTTCTGTGGTCCTTATATTTGACATTGAATACTGCACATTTTGCCTGATTTTGTGTTTGTTTAAAATGACAGTCTGTACAATTCCTTGAAAGTTGAGTGATGTATTACTTATTCCTTGTACATTTACAAGAAATATTCTACCTGCCAATTTACCCAAGTAGGGGTCACAGAGGTTTGCTGGAGCCTATCCCAGCAAGCAAAAGGCAGAGGTTACCAATCCCTCACAGGGCCAAACATAGACGAACAACCACACAGACTCACAATACCGCCTATGTGCAATTTAGAGTCACCAATCAACACCAAGTTTTTTGGACTGTGGGAGGAAACCGGAATACCCGGAGTAAACCCATGCAAGCGCGGGGAGAACATGCGAACTCTGCATAGAAAGACCCCTTGCCCAGGAATCAGACCCGGGATCTTGTTGTGAGGCGACTGTGCTAACCACTACGCCACCACACTGCCCTATATTTTGAAAACAGAACAAGAAAATAATGTAAAAGATTAATTAATTTAAAATAAACTCATTAAAATCATTACCCTCGTTACACTTCTTGGACTGCTATCAGCACTATGAAGAGGGCTGAGATTTGGGCTCCCTGAAGAATGGCTGATATATTTTGCCATGTAGACATTGTAGTCCAGTCCTTTTAGTTTGACATCTTTCTGCCGTGGTTTTGTTTGCATCATGTCATCTAGACTGCCTTGACTACTGCCACAGCTGTGAGCCAAAGCAGCTGCTTGGCTGATCCCACTGCTGTAGGAGGGGAGCCAAGCTATGGATGGAGAAAACATTCAAACATTAAACCAGATAAACATAATAAAAAACATTGAGAGAGTCAATTTGTTCATTCATTTATTCACCCTCTATACCTGTTTATTTCCTTATTCCCTAACACGAGGTCTGCCGGACCAGCGCGCATAGGGCGAGAGGCAGGGGTACATCCTGGACAGGTAGCCAATTTATCACAGGGCCACACATAGACAAACATCCACATGCACTTACATTCTCTCCTATGGGAAATCACCAATTAACCTAAAGTACATGTTTTTGTTATGTGGGAGAAAACCAGAGTGCTCGGATTATACCCACGCATTATTATGCAAGGGTTTATAATTAAAAATAGCTATTGTTTTATGTTGAGATAGTTGTTTGTTACTTTTATAGGATGCATAGTTCACTAAAGAAGAATGATTATTCATTAAATTTATTAAATTATTTGTTTTCTTACCTGAATTCACATGTTAGTGTGATTATAAATTGTTATAAAAATTAACCAGCTAGCTAGCCAAGTGTTAGATACTTTGTTTACTTTTTATATATTAGGCTTACATGCAAGCAGGCCAGTTGTTTTCTTGATCTCAGCTTTGAGCCTAGAGGCTAACAGCATTCTCCTAAACCATTCTTCCTTCTCTCTTCCTGTCCGTCCGAACAAATACAAGACAGGTTCAGTGGCGCGTTTGGTTTCCTCATTAATCACTACCCCCTCAGTCCTTTCTTCTGGGGCAGATACTTTCTCCTCATCAGCTTCATTTTGCTCCCCCTTTGACATGAAGTCATCCTGTTTGGCAAGCTCAATGCAAATGGGATATTTTTTGTTCCACACCCGTTTTCTGGCCAGACTGTGGGGCACCAGGTAGATCTGTTGAAGCAATTGGTGTTTTTATTTGTTACAATGCAGTATGTTTCTGAGAAACCGTTATATGATTATATCTAAATAAAGTTTCTTTTATGACAATAGAAAAAATAACGTATAAATACTAGTTACAATCAGTACAAGATAAATAATAACTGATAACAATCCTCTTAGGTTTTAAGTTTTGCATGGTACATGCAATACAGCTGTTGGTTAGCAGGGTAGCTGTACAGAATCAAATGGTAGTGTCCTACCTTGCTGTTGGTCAGGTCATAGATCTTCTGGCTGACGTAACTGACATCAGGTTTGGGCTCTTTAAAGGTGGCACGACGGGGAATATTGCGGTTTGGTTTGGATAGACGCAGCACAGAGCCTTCAAGACGTACGTATACTGAATGGGTAAGTGTTGCATGGTACGTCTCTGGGTCATAGCTGTAAATCTCGTTCATCCAACCCTTGACAAAGCAAAAATCAAAGTTTGATAAAGTTTTGTAATAACTTCTCATTATAATCCTGATACAATATTGGTACACTATATTATCAAAAGTTTGTCTTCACCTAACCATCAGATTCATATGTGGTTTTGTTGCTACAAATATAAAAAGCACACAGTTGTCTAGAATACTTTGTATGTTGTATTAATATATTATTCCTTCAATAGAGCCCAGGGAATAAATCTAAAATAGCATGTTTAAAATTGTTTGTGATGCCCAGGTGACCACAAACGTTTGGAAATATAGTGTATGGAAACATACCTTATAGATAATTGGCTCTTTGATGTCTAATGGCACTCTATTACAGCGTTCTCTCTTACTTTGTCTGATGCGAGAATTCCAAGAACCAACACGGGGAGCCGATAGCCAAATCACCAGAATTGCTAACATAAAGCCTGTAGCTACTCCAAGCAAAACACCACCTATGTACGTGGGCAATGGCAAAACAAAGTAGCCATACACAACAGAAATGAGCAGAATAAGTCCATAATGTGGTATGGTTGGAGGCATTTCTTCTTCATCTTCATCCTCCTCCCCCCCCTCACCCCCCTCAGTTGGTTCTTCACTGCCTGCTGTACTTCCCCTCCTGAGATCTGTGGTGGTTCCAAGGTCACCATCCGCTTCAGTATCTCTGCAGAGCTCAAAATCTTCACTGTATAGCTCACAGAAATCCTCATCTTCTTGTCTGGCCAGGACTGACATAAAGCACCTGTCTAGGCCTAGCGAAGGTGACCTTTGTATAACAGAAAGATGAGTGCCTATCACTGTTGAATTTTCAGTCTCTAGGTCATCTTCCTCTTTGATGCAATAGTCAGTTTTGCTGTCCAGATGACCATTGAAAGCTGTAAGACTACAGAGCTCTGAAGCACTTGATGAAAGGTTTTTTGGATATTGGGGCCCCAGTGCTGCCCCAGTAATTACATTTCCACCACCTGTGCTTCCTCCTTCCTCACCAATAATTTTGCTAAGCAACTGTAGTGGTTCACACATTACTTCTGAGAGCCGTCGCTTGGTATCCTCAATGCGTGCTTCAACTTCCTGTACCTTGAAGAATGAACGACCATCTGGGGAAGCAATGGGTGAGGATGGTGCTGTTTTGGAGTCACCACTAGCAGTTTTTATGACTCGAGGTTGAGTAAATGTTTTAAAGAGGTGCATGTTACGACGGGAATCAGTGGGGCGGTGTGATGGTGTTTCCTGTTCAGGGCGGGCTGTGTCAGTAGACAAAGACTTGACTAGGGTCTTCATCAAATGTCGATGTCGCATAGGCTGAGGAGCAGTTGCTGAAGGGACACCTTCACGAGGCTCTACTTCAGTGGAAAGAGATCTCACAAGGTTGAGAAATGGCTTTGAGTGCACAGTTGTGGATTTGACTGGAGATGATGTGAAAGAGTAAGTGACAGGTGGCGGAATTTGACTCCAATTTTCTGATGGCCAAGATGAGCTAGCAGGGCTATACATGGAGGATGAGCCAAGACTGCTGATTACTGGCTGAATGGGTAAGGATGCACTTTGGGTTTTGGTGACCACTGAAGATGATGTCATGGCAAAAGACACAGGGGGCATCCCAGAACCTGGTTCTGGTCCTGTGCCTTCGAACAACAACTCTTCGCTTGCCTCCAAAGCAGTGACTATGCCCCGATCATCACTATCCAGAGCAGTTGTTGACCTAGCCAACTTATAGAGCTCTTCATCGTCATCTTCCTCCTCCTTGCCTTGGGTTGAGAAATGGATGGTGATTGTGTCACGGGAGAGCGAGCGCTGAACGTGTAGTTTTGGACCCGAGGATGACCGTAGGAATGAGGACGGTGATAAAGGCAGGTGGCTGGGTGTGTCCACATTGCTGCCTCCCTGACTGGTCATGGCAGAACTCCAGAAGGCTCAGAGCCTGTGGACAAAAAAAATGCTTAGTTCATTTTACAATTACTTTTACTGTATTATTTTAATTTATTACATATTCTTTAACTTGTATTACAACATATTGGTTTCTTACATCATTTATTTGGTATCTTTGTTACATTTATTATTCATTTTAAAAGGGTAGGAATTGCATTAATATTAATTCCCGTCCTCATTTAAAATAGTGGATCTTTGTGAAAAAGCACTGAATGAAGAAAATGGCCTCTAAAAACTGTTACAGTTAGAACATCTTAAGTTTTAATTTCTGAAACACCTAAAACTTTACAAAACATAAGTCATTAAGCAAAATCAAATCAAATCACCAAATCTGATGTGAAGGCTAGTAAAAATATACAGGTGCTTAGCCTTGCATCAGTTAAGCCTTAAAAAATATTCAATATGTCAGCTACATCTTAAAGTACACATCAAACAGACATTCACAACACAGAATGGCCAATCATGTATATTTGGAATGCTATCATTTTTATGTAGTTAATAAATGAGCAAATTCTGTGGCAGCGACATAGCTTTCAAAACGGAGGTGTCAAAAACTATATCATTAATAATGAAGAAACTCTGATCTCTGTAACTTTGATTTGATTACAAGTAATTTAACTATCTAAAAATGATAGAGATAATTTTTTAGACCCAGAGCAGTGGTAGTGTCTGCCAAATAGCAGCATAGAGAGCAAGCCATAACTTGTCGATTAAATACACAAATACACACAATACTTTCTTTTTTACCCCCGAAAATGTATCAGCACCCGTTTTAACTAAGGGTTCCTTATTGCCAATAACAAGAAATTAAGCAACCAGGCAAGACAATTTTAAAAGGTATAGATGCAAACTGTAAAATAAAATTATGCAAGACTGCACTTTTATTACACATTCAGACGGTACAACCCTTGTAGATTCATTTTGGTCCTATAATGTTGTCATATTGCCTTGCCTATATGGAACTTATTCAAATTATTTACTTAAAATTAAGAGACAGTTTCAGTGCTAACAGAAATTTTTGATGCAAGAAAGATATGTCCCAACAGTCCTGCACATGCTATCAAAAGCCATGCCTCCTAAACATATTAATACTGAAAAAATCAAACAAAAACAGTGCCCGATTATATGCTGCTGCTTTAGTTAATCTAATTCAGAAAGATATGAGCACCTCAGCAAAAATATTTCTAGTTGTTCCTCGAATGGGGCTATTTTAGCAGCCAACACCTGGTCACAAAAAGAATGAAGGGTTCAGTGGTATTTTTGCACTACAGCCCCTAATTCGTTAAACTTAAGAAAGGAGTAGGGAGCAGGCCTATCCTAGATTGAAGGAGGCTAAACAGGGCACTTACAGGTTTAAGTTCAGAATTCTGAATCTCACTTACATACGGACATGCATAATGAATGGTTAGTGTCTGTCGACCTAAAGGACGTGCAATTTCATGTCTCCATCCTCCCAAGGCACAGGCCGTTCATACAGTTTGTCTGAGCATATTAGTACAAAGTCCTCCCCTTCGGACTGTCCGTGTCGCTCTTCATGAAGCTTACGGAAACCGCGTTTTTTTAATAAGAATTAACAACATTTTTGTTAGAAAACAGATTTACGTAGATGTGGTGACCTAGTGTCTGAGGCCCATAGCATCCACATACACACCCACAGTACAAGTGTGATCGGTTTACATGTAGGCAGATGTACTACAAGAAGTATAAACTCTGCATGGGAAGTCTGTTTCTGTACAGTGAGCTGCAAGAATATATAATGATACTCATAAACAAGAGGATACTAAGAATATAACTGGAACAATGATTAAAAAGTGCTCATGGGTAATTTAAATCAGAATACGAACGAAAAACAATGTAAATAATTAAAAAGCATTTAAGCCAGACGATCATATAATAATAGATTCTACCTTGTTGTGCAGAGCACTGCCTTGTATCATTGTCACATTTTATTAATTTTTTAATTCATTTATATATTTTTTAGCATCGTTTAATGTTTTTTGTTTGCACAAATGGACAAATGTTGGCACAAACAGACACATATATATACACACACACATCACAAATGTAGGTACATCCCTTAAATTACTTGTAAATATTTATCATACCTTGTGAAAACACTACAGAAATTAAACTCTAATGAAACTCTACTTTGCTCTAATGTAAAGTAGTGGATGTACAGCTTGTGTAAAAGTATAATGTGCTGTATTAAAAGCCATTTAGCCATTCATGTCCAAACCCCTGGTGTACTACAAAATGAGTACACCCCTAAAAGGAAATGTCTAAATTGGGTCCAAAATGTCAATATTTAGTACAGCCATCATTATTCGCAAGCACTGCCTTAACCCTCTTGGACATGGAGTTAACCAGACCTTCACAGGTTGCCACTGAAATCCTCTTCCACTCCTTTATGATGACATCACAGAGCTGGTGGATGTTAGAGACCTTGCTCTCCTACACTTGCCCCACAGATGTTCAATAGGGTCTAGATCTGGAGACATGCTTAACCAGTCTATCACCTTTAACCTCAGGTTCTTTAGCAAGGCAAAGGTCATCTTGTGGTCATCCTTTGGGGTCCCCAGTCCCCAAAGGAAGAAAATCATGCTTTAAGTATTTCAGCATCAGTATATCACAGTACATTTTTGTAATCATGGTTTCCTCAATGAAGTGTAGCTCCCCAGCAGCCAGCAATCAAGCAGCCTTAGACCATGACACACCAGCATGCTCGACTGTAGCCAAGACACACTTGTCTTTGTATTCCTTACCCGATTTCTGCCACACACGCTTGACACCATCTGAAACATACAAGTTTATCTTGGTCTCATCAGACCACAGGACATGGACTCATTAATCCTTACAGTTACATAAGCTGTACATTCACTATTTTACATTGTAGCAAAGTTCTATTTCTTTAGTGTTTTTACACAAAAAGATATAATAAATATTTACAAAAATAAAGGGGTGTACTCACTTCTGTGACATACTTTTTATGCACTAGGTTGATCTAGCCAGTAACTTATCCTTTCTGTTCTATAAAGTCTGTCCTTATATGAAGCAGTACACATATGCCATTCTGTGTTCAAAGCTGACCTAAGTGGCTTAAATGACCAGAATTATTTTGTACATGATTGAAAACTGGTTTCTATAATAAGATGAGCACAACAGGGTGGTGGGCAAAAAGCAGCTTGTAGAAACATGACAGAAAAACTATGGAATATAAAGTAGAGTAAAACATGTGGACTGAAGTTGTGTTAAAGTAATTGAAATGCTAAACAAAGATTTATGAGCATGTTTTATTTTGCAGGCGTTAATATTAACCGATCTGGTTATTAGAAGAGATGATAAAAAAAATTAGATGAGATGTTTTGTCAAATATACGCAATAGCTTAGCATAATGTTAACTCACATATTCCAGCTTAGAATGTTGGTGTCCTAGTTTAGGGTTAGCTTTGATACAGCGCCCCTGGAGCAGGAAGGGTTTAAGCTTTTGCTCAAGGAGCAAACAGTAGAAGAATGTTGATGTGAGGCTTAAACCTTACATTCTGGATTTTCAAACAAGGACTAGGCACCTGAGCCACCACTGCATGATTATCAGATCAGATCCTCCATGGACCACCACCTAACTATATGCTCCCAGTAGGGTCTCCCAAGGCAAACAGGCCCCCTTAATAAAAGTAAGTATTTTAAGGTCTGTGACATCACCTGGTATGGCGCAACCGGGGCCCCACCCAGTGCCAGGTCTGGGGTGCAAGTGGCTGATGGCTGGGTTATAACCCATGGGGCCTGGCCAGGCGCAGCCCTAAGGGGGCAACATGGCGCTGAGATTCTGTGGGCCCACCACCTGGGGAAAGGCCTGTAAGAGGCCAGTGCATTGTGGATTAAGAGGCAGTCGGTCCAAACCCCTGATGTGGAATCTGGCTTGAGAAACATGCAAATTAACCTTGCTGGGGACAAAGAGCACAGGCATGTGCGGGAGCTTGAGAGGTACCGACTAGTTATAGTAGGGCTCACCTCCACGCACAGCTCGTGCTCTAGATCTCAACTACTGGAGTCTCTACTGCTCTACTTCTGGTAGAGTCCCCTGTAAGAAAGATCTTCATCTCCCACCAGAAAAGCTTTGACCAGATTCCAAGGAAGGCTGGGGACATCCGGGGCACCCGTTTAACAGTGGAGGTGGAAATCTGCTGACTTCAACTGGAGACATCGTTGGACGTTAGGAGTATTTTGAGGATCTCTTCAATAACATCAACAGCACCAACACATCTTTCATTAATAAAGCAGAAGCCACAGGTTCAGGGATGGACTCATTCATCAGACAAGCTGAAGTCACTGAGGTAGTCAGGAGGTTTTTGGTGCCAAGGCACCAGAAGTGAATAAGATTTGCCCAGAGTACCTCAAGTCTTGTGTGGGCTGTCTTGGCCTCTGCAACATTACGTGGCAGCTGGGAGAGTACCTCTGGTCTGGCAGACCAGGCCACTCTTAAAAGAAGGGGAAGTGGAAGGTGTGTTCCAACTACAAAGAAATCAGATTCCTCAGCCTCCCTGGGAAAGTCTAGATCAGGGTACCGGAGAAGAGAATTCTTCCAAAAGTCAAACCTTAGATTCAGGAGGAACACTGGACCAGCTTCATGCACTTTTCAGGGTGCTGAAGTTTCATGGTAGTTGCGCAACCTGTCTACAACCTGTTCTTTGTATCTGGAGAAGGCATTTAACCGTGTCCCTCATGGTGTCCTGTGGGAGTCTAGGGCCCTTTGCTAAAGGCCCTTTGTTAACCTGGTCCTTGTACAAACAGAGCAGAGGCTTGGTTTGCATTGCCAGCAGTAAGTCCGACTTGTTTTCTGCTGCATGTTAGACTCTAGCAAGGTTGCTCATTATCATAATGGATTTCCAGGTGCAGCCGGGAGCAGAAGGAAGTCAGGATTGTGGACTTAAAGTGCCTGGGATTAGAATCAAGTGTGAGGCCATGGTTCTTAGTCAGAAAAAGGTGGATTACCCCATTCGTTATCTTGCCTTAAGTTGAGGAGTTTAAGTATCTTGAGGTCTGGTAAATGAGAGCAGGAGATTGACAGATCAGTGCATTTTTTGCTGTAATGCAGTTAGTATACTGGTCAGTCGTGGTGTAGAAGGAGCTAACCTGCAAGGCAAAGCTCTTGATTTACCGGTCAATCTATATTCCTACTCTCTGAGCTATATTTCTACTCTCATGAGTTCCCAGATATAGGCAGCTGAAATAAGCTCCGTCATCCGGGAAAAGCTCAGAGTTGAGCCGCTGCTCCTACAAATCGAGAGAAGCCAGCTGAGGTGGCTTGGGCATTTGTTTCACATACCTCCCCGGATGGCCCCCTGGGAGGTGTTCCGGGCATGTCCCACCAAGAGGAGGCTCAGGGAAAGACCTAATACACTATGTTTCTCGACTTGCCTGGGAATACATCAGTATTTATCGTTTATTTATTCAGTTCATTTATTCAGGCTATACCTGCTTATTCCTGATGTAGAGGTCACAGGGGTCTGCTAAGGCTTATTCCAGTACAAATATGGTGAGAGGCAAGGGTAAACCCTGAAAAGTTATCCAGTCCTTTTCAGGGTATAGAATATAATGAATAAATAATATGCGTTTTTAACATTCAATATACTTCAAATTTGAGCTACAATATCCACATATGGTTCTTTCCAGTCTGTTGCCACTAATTATTACACACAAATATGTATTTTTTTTACCCTCAGTGGAATTTAAAAACTTAAACACCGTTCTAGAACGCCCTTTACACAAAGTGTCCTTTACAGAACTCTAATATTAACACCACTAAACATTTTCGGAAATAGTCCCCATATTTAATTCCCTGGAAAAGGCATCTTTCTGTGTGGAGTCTGCATGTTCTTTCTGTGGGAAGAAAAATTGTGGGATGCAGCCAGAGTGGTTGTTTTTCTATGTGTGGCGCTGTGATGGACTGGCTTCCAGGGTGTACCCCTACCTCTTGCCCTAGTTGCGCTAAGACCCATGTCACCCCAAGTTAGGGATTAAGCAGGTATAGAAAGTGAATGAATGGACCACTGTCTGCACTCCAGACAACATTAGAGTTTAGGATGAAAGCTTTTCCAGAACTTAGCACAGGGAGGGGGGGGGGTAAATTACATATGAATGTGATGGTCAGGTGTCCTCAAATTTTTTAACCAATAGTTTAGTTTTTATATTCTAGATTTTAACATATTATATTAATCTTTCTATACTTCAATGAAAGTTGATTTTTCTTTATGTAAATTATGTGTTCGGTCACCAGAGAATCACAAAATGTTTTCAGAATTAAATATAATTAGTAAGTAATGTAAATAAATGAATAAAAACAAAAATAAAGTTAAAATAAAAAAATGTAAGACAAATTGGCTTAGATACATTACAGGCTGGTGCTCAAAATAGTGGTTAACTCAATTACAATCCAGTTTTAAAACTAATGTCACTGAACATTCTCATAACACTACTGTTGAAATTTGAAAAAAGGTACAATTCAAAACTTGTACTAGTACAACAACAAGAATTCGGTCACAACAAAAAAGCTTTGATGAAAACAATTTATAGAAAGTGGCCTACATTAATAAGCCACTGTAATACAAAAGTTTTAGGACATAGAAGTTGGCATTGTTTTACACATTCAAAGGCAAAAGCATGATACAGTTACCCTTAATACCTATATAATAAATATAACTGGGCTATGGCATGTGGAATATTTAACTTCCTGTTTGTTAGGAAGTTATCAGTAAAGAAGGAGAATGTTGATAATCAATTAAATGAGCCCTCTTCTATATCTGCCTGGGAAGCTGTGCTGAAAAAGCCTCACCAGAAAGCTTTGAACTATTCTAGAAAATTCCAAATGAAAGGATATTTTAAGCATATACATTAAGCAATCGTGCAGTGTGGTGGTATTCATAGCTGCATGCCATAAAGCATGTTGACAAATCTAGTGTGTTCAGATTCATTGGCATACATAAAAAACAAAATGCAAATAGCCTATATAGAAATGTATTGGCTTTTTGGATTTGGAAACAATCTTATGCTTTTAAAATAGATATATATATAAATCATATGATTTTTATTTCCAGCATTTAAACTAATAGGGAAGTACTGTAATTGTGTTTTTATTGGCAACATGATGCCTAAATGCACAATCCTGATGATGTGATGAATGATAGTTGTAAAAGGAGAGTGGGTTATGCTATGGCGCCACATATTACAGTTGTGTTTTAAGAGAGTTTTATTATTATTATTATTGTATTATTAAAAAAACAATTTTGAATGCATGACATCTTTCAATAATAAACTGAAACTGTAATAAGTGACGAATTCCTGTGTTAGTCCTATAAAATTATAACTGAGACACTGAATCTTCTACAAGTTAGTTTAAACTGACAATTTTCAATAGAATTTTATATTTAATTTTAAATAGCACATAAATATGAAAAGCACACCGTTGTCCCAATGTTTCCTGACCCATCTACAAGATGTGCCATGTACATGCATACACAGTATATTGCAAGTTTATGTACTGTATACACATTGTGTAAAAACGTGTTTGCGGTCTTTTCAAGGGTCTGTGCATGAGACTGTTATATTATTAGACTTATCTTTTGCCACTACACAAGAAATTAGTCAGTCAAACTCAGCACACCAATTTAGCTGATGTGCAGTCAGTCAGGAGCCAGATCAATACAGACTTCAGATTGCTCGCTAGAAGACTCACCTTGAGACTTTAGCAGCATTCAATCTGCCCCTGCAACTGTGTCTGCATTGGGCCACAACAGTGTACAACTCATGGTTTCCACCATCCTGTAAAGCAGCAATATGTAAAAAATATAAAGATTGCAAACTATTACATATGTGTGATACACATTTTTGTTCATGATAATAGGAATAAAATATTGTTTTATGCAGCATATATCTTACATAAATGAGTTGAATATCAAGCACATCAAACAATATGATCTACAATAAAAATTTAATTACTATAGTTTCTATTTACTAAAAAAGGTAGTTAAACTACCTAAAATCGGCTAAAACAGTAATTCTATGTTTGTGTTTTATACAGCAAATTTAAATGAGATTTAAAAATAAACATTAGAGTTAAGGGTGTTATCAGTTCAAATCCAGTTAGAAGGTTGTTTGCCAAAATTTGAACTAGTTTCTGTTATATAATTAGATTGTAGATTCTGAATTTGGTTTTTAACTGTTATAGAGCTTAAGCTTTGTTTTAATGCCACAAGTACATAGGGGAAAAAATCTGAGGAAACCCCTCCTGCATTTGGTATGTGAATTCCTTTTGGCAACTGTGCACAAAGCAAGTAACTAAAAAAACAATTTGACAGGTTCAGGGTGTAGAAATTCTAGCTTCCTAAACAGAGCTTAAAGTTACTGAATATGTCTACATTACTGAATATGTCTGGGATTAAAACCTAAGTCTGGCCTTCCTATAAATCACATTTTTTAACGTTAAAATGAGGCAATCTGCAAAAGTCAGATTACCAGAAATGCAACGTTAGGTAAGGATTATTTGACTGCTCCATGATACAGAGCACATGTAATTTGTGGATTAATTGAAGAGTTTAATTACAGAGAGAAAGTTTAGAATTAGTTTTTAACACATTGTCTGTTATAGACACTAATTTACACTTGTAAATCACTTGTGTAGCTTTAACAAATAATTTAAATGGTTGTTTATACAGTGTTTTTAAGATTACATTAAAACATTATGCACTGTTTATTAACATCTTTGTTCTATTGTATTTATCTACGATTAGACCTATTTGTCATATTGGAAAAAAAAAAACACATTGCAATATATTGATCGCAGAAAAACTATATTGCGATATCAGTTTTTTTCGATACCATGCAGCTCCACTGAGTGGATATGATGAAATGTTTAACAGTTGGGTTGAGTGAGACCTTCCTACTTCAGGGGTGCTGTATCACTGCTGAACCTGCAATCTGACCCCAACCTTCCAAGCTGGAATATGTGAAGAAAAACATTATCGTATCCACACAGTAGAGCTGCATGGTTTTAAAAAACTGATAGCGCCCTTGTCATTTCAGCCTCCACTTCCTTAATATTTACTATTTAACAGCCTTTCCTTTTGACCATTAGAAATAGGCATGATTAATTAAATAATATATTAGTGATGATTAAAATTTGTTGATTGAGAAAATATTATATTCAATATGGATATGTTATGCAGTATGGGCTATGTCTTGAACTATATAGCAACTACAGTTATAGGCCGAATTATTTTTATGTCTAAACCAACTCTTTTAGCTCTCCAAATTAAACATTAAAAGATCAAAGTTTGTTTTTTTTTCTCACCAGAACTGATAGCGTACTTTGGTTTTGTTATCACTGTTTTGTGCATTTGAACATAAAGCAGGTTAACTTAGAATTTTATTCTCTTTATTCTTGCTCTTATATCAAATTAGCTTAGTTAATTGTTAAAATGTGAATACACACACTGAGACTGACCAATACTCTACTGCTCAATTAGATAAAATATAAATTTTTATGTGCATATGTGTGTAGAAAAACACACACGCTTTAAAGAAGCAGAGCACTGATTTTATTTATCTTCCAGCTGAGACAACACTAGTTTAGGTCTTACTGTACACCTGTTCGAGCTCTATCTTTATTTTTTACCTAGTCATGCATGAGTCAAGTAAGAAATTCAAGCTAACTCCCTTTAAAGAATATTATATATATATATATATATATATATATATATATTTCATAAATACATACATACATACATAAATATACACACACTTTCAATCAATAACATGCATAATTGTGAACTAAATCTTTTGAAATCCTTGAAATCAGAGGCTTAAACTAGATTAGATTTTTTAAAATCTAATCTGTTACATTATTTTATATATGTGCAGATTTTTTGTTTACAATTTGACATTAACCTTTTACATGTTAAATCTATTTATTCATTTTTGTACACTTGGAAAAGTTTGATTAAAAGGGTTTAATCTAAAAATCTAATTTTGATACTTTTTTCATCACAGTGACTTCATTAAAAATGTACTGACTCTTCAGTTAGACTTCACAGTCAGTTGGTCTTGGATCTTCTTTAACAACCATTAGTCTAAATCAACCACTGCAACCGATCAATCAATAATAATCTGTTTTTATGTTCTGTTCTGATAGGACGGACACCAGGACCTTTACTGGGCCTGTGCATCACATTCAAGCTGAGCCAAGAATAACAAACAGAAAATAAATCTGGGTCCTCAGCAAATGTGCAACAACTCACATTTAAGAAAATACATCACTTCTTTATGCTATATTGTATATTTAACCAATAGAATCCCAGTAATGCGTTATAATCTTCATGTTTACCCAGTAGCTTCGTAACAGGTCATAATAAAAGATATGTATTTAAACAATCGCAGAGCAAGTGTGAATTTGGATATGGAATTAAAAATATATTATTACTTTTACTATGATTTGTTTAAAAATCACAGGCAGCGCTCCGGCTTTGATTTCAACACCCCATACAACATCTGCGTTGTATTATTTTCTTTAATGAGAAAAGGAATAATAAATAATAAATCGTTGAACGACTTTGGATTAGATTTGTCGGATTAATTAGACTCGTAACAACCATCGATGGATAAATGGGTTGATGAATAGATGGATAGATAGAAGGATGGACGTATGGGTGAATGATACATTTCTTATTTGCGTCTGACGACTAGGCGTGAGGTCTCACCATTCGATGTCTTCATTTCGTCTTTTTCGTTTCATAAAAACTCGTCTCATTTACTCCTCTGACATCAGATTCGACTTCCGGAGTTAATTGCGCGTCGCGTCGAACCATTTCTGTCTTCAGAAACCAAATGACGGCAACTCGATGAGGAAGCAAAGTCGGATAGAATGAACGGGTTGGTTTCTCTAAGGCAAAACTAATCTAAACAGATGTCTAGGATGCGAGTGCGTCAGCTTTCACACGCTCGAAACTCGATTAAGTACGCAGCGTCCTGGGCGTATGTTTATTTGGGTGAACAAAACGCCACCATAATGCACATGCGCCCCTTGCCTTGTGCTAAATAAACTACAAAAATCAGGACAATCAGGTGCACCGATTACATGATATGCAAAGGATGCGCTTAATCAAGGCTATGTGCGGTGATTGGACGTGAGAGCAGGGGATTTGTTTAGGGAGATTACACAATCTTGACACGGCACAGTCACCAAGACTGGCGTCCTCACGGATGAAATATATCATTTAAATGTTTACTGCATTTGATGAATTCTTGCGTGTTTCAAATCTTTAAATGTTTAAATCGCTAGTAATCAACTTATGTAATCTTATTAGCCGTGTAATGTAGCCCTATTACACTATGAACAATTTCGAAAATCAATCAGTTTTATTATCTAGCTCTCATTAGAGCATTGCTTGCACACAAAGAATTAAAAAAAATCACATAAACCTTAAAATAAAGTATTTAGGGTAGGAAAATATGCACGTGGTGGCGCAGTGTTTAGCACCGTCGCCTCACAACAAGAAGGTCCTGGGTTCGAAT
>JAOTQW010000018.1:4845154-4862438 GCA_026260075.1 Sisor rabdophorus
TGAGTTCTTTTGCCAGCCGTCGGTCAATGAGGTTGACGGCGGCCCCAGAATCAATTAGTGCTGAGGACACATGGACAGAGGATTTGTAGGATAAACTAACTGAAAAGGAAGGAACAGAGAAATGAACTTACTCGGATTGAGCGAGGAGGCTTCTTGGGGCAGTTGGCGCAAATGTGCGAGATCCTAGTGACTCCTACATGCATAGGTTCGGGACTAAAGACCGAAGGTTCTTTGCGAGCCGTAGTCCTGAGCTGGGGGTCTGGTAAAGGGCTATTGCGAAGAAGGTTATCTGTTTTAACTGAGAGTGAGATATATTTTGACAAGGACAGACTTTCGTTGCGGCCTATTAGCTCTGCCTGGATTTGAACACACAATCCTGCTGGATTCTAAGGTGGCATAGTATTCTGTGACGAACCAGACGGAAGCGAATCCATGTTGCAGAGTTGTGATTTAATTCGAGAAAGTTAACAGCGCAAAACCGTTTTGGTTTATCCTTGCGAAGTTCCCCACAGGATATAGATCCAGCGTGGTCGTAGCGCAGGGCATCTCAGGGATGGCATGTATACCCCGACAAAGTGTGTGTGAGAGATAGAGAGAAGAGAAGAGAAGAGAAGAGAAGAGAAGAGAAGAGAAGAGAAGAGAAGGGGAAAAGACAGGGCAGAACAGTAAGTATTGTCGCAGTCACATGATTTGTAATGAAATGTATGAAGTGTAGGATGCAGGTAAGGACTCCGGCAAGACCAACTATGACAGAATAACTAAAAGGATGACTGGGGGGAGGCATAGCCAGGATACTCAATGTCCATGTGTCCCCCAGATCTGCTTCTTTATTTTTAGGAAGTCTAATAGTAAAATGCCTTGTTAAATAGATAGTTTTAGTCTAGACTTAAATACTCCCCTGTGCTCTTGGTACTCCGGTAACACAAGGTTAATTGGTAATTATAAATTGGCCATAGGTGTGAATGTAAGTGCCGTGTAGTTGTTCATCTATGTATGGTGACCTGTCCAGGGTGTAACCTTGGAGGAGCTGCAGAGTTAAACAGCATAGACTAGTGTATCTGTGCATGGAAGCACAATAAGCATCTTAAAAACACCATACCTGACACTGAAACTGTGTGGTAGTTTTTTTTAGCAGCATAGACTAAGAAACTCATCTGATTCATGGGATAGATAGATGGTGCAGGGATATTTTTGAGCAAAACATGTTTAGACTGCCTGTGATTTGAGGTTCACCATTCAGCACTACAATGATCTGAATATTACTAATATTACTAAAATAATTTAAATAAATGTTTGAATTCCTATAATTCCTCCAAAAGCTGGTATATGGCATACTATAGGGATTTTCTCACTTACCGACCGGAGCTCAGCCACTGCAATGCAATGACATTTTAGATAATTGTGTGCATTTAAGTCACGGTTTATAAATCTTTATTATAATTTAAAAGTAATCTTTATATATTAAATATATTAATATATTAAAGCATTTCCATTTTACATAACAATGGTCATTTTGGTGCTCTTCTACCTATAATGATAACTTTTTACATTTGCTTATAATTTTTTTATTGTTTTAGAATCACTTACAGATCCAAATAAAAATGATGTACACAACATGTCTTTATATTGTTTAGTGATAGTGATAATTAATCTTTTATTTTTTAGAACCGATGTTTAAAATCATTTTATATAATATCTCTAAACTGGTCATTATTAACAGCATACAAAACATACATTTACAATGACTTGAGCTTTATAGATCAGGAAGTGTTAGGATTTTTTTTTTTAATTCTATGATCGCGATGCATTATTACATTTCTTGTTAAGTATTTTTTAACGATGTGGCACTATTATATAATAATTATTATATAATAATTTAGGTACACAATGCTAATGTAAATGTGAAATAAATAAAACCTGCAGGGAAATAATTTGGGAATTGTTTTATGGTCATGCTATACATTTACAGCATTTGGCCAATGCACTAATCCAGAGCAATTTACATTAATCCTTTTTATACAACTGAGCAATTAGGGATTAAGGGCCTTGCTCGGGGGCCCAGCAGTGGAGAATTGTGCCAGGAATTAAACCCTATTCATTCAAAGAGCAGTCCAAAATCTTAACCACTGTGCTATCACTTCCCCATCATATGAACAGCAACATGAAATTTTAGGAAACAACATTTAAAGACAGATTAGCTGGATCATTAGAATAAAATTAAGATAAGACCATCTGTCATTTGGCCTGAGATGAAGGACAGAGGGAGACAAAGTGAGTTATTAATTGAAGTGGCCCTGGTCACACTGGCTCCTGCTGATTTACAAAGACATTTAACAGTCATTGAGATCAAAGCTGTTCAGTCCCCTGCTGCTAAGCTGAAAGGCGAAACTAGCAATCGCCTTCTATCTTGCTCTAATAGTGTCCCCTTTATGAAGTTAATAAACTGCACATTTCAGTCAAACTACATCAGTACAAATGGCTCTGAGATCTAATAACTTGAAAGTAAAGAACCACCTTTATCTCCTGCTTTGAACTGAACCACTAGGTGTGTTGGGTGCGTTTGTATACATGAATACATCTTAGTTGGGTAATAGATCAAAGCCCTCTAGTGGTGTGTTAAAATCAGAAGGCTACACACTTTGCCTTATTTGCTAACAAAAAAGAATAAAGAAGCACAATTTATAGACCTCCATCTTTGCAGGTGTTTCTTTTGCTATTGCTCTCCAGAAACAGGAACACTGCTATAAAGTGGACATGTGTGTTATAGAAGTCGAGGACTTGTCTAATGAGGCCAAGCTTTGTTGAACATAACCTTTTGATCTTTTAAGAACAGATGAGCTGGTTATAGAGAAAAGGGTAGGGGGGGCAGGTCCACTGAGGGCAATTGAAACAGAGCCACATTTCCTTACATACTGCACAATGTACACAATTCCACACATATATTGCAACAATACTTTTAATCTATAGGATAACTTAGCCGGGTTTCAAAACTGGGGGACACACTAAAAAAACGCCCCTGCTGCTGGAAAAAAACCCCAAATACAACCTTTCATTCATTTATTCAATCACCTTCTATTTCCGCTTATTCACGAATTTAGGGTCACGGGGGTCTGCTGAAACCTATCCACACGCACATAGGGCAAGAGGCCGGGTACACCCAGGACAGGTTGTCAGTCCATTGCAAGGACACTAACACACACACTCACTCATATATTAAGAATCACCAATTAACCTAATGCACATGTTTTTTAGACTGTGGGAGGAAACCAGAGTACCCAGTTTGAATCCAGGAGCTTCTTGTTGTGTCGTGCTAAACAACAACAGCACTGCGCCGCCCGTAACCACTATGTCACCGTGTCGCCCCTGCTATAAGCTGAGGAAAAACAAGGCAATACATAATTGGCAGTGACATTCATTTAGTCATTCATTCATCCTCTATACCTGCCAATTCCCTAACTTGGGGTCACAGGGGTCTTCTTAAGCCTATCCCAGCGCACATAGGTTGAGAGACAGGAACACTTTGGACAAGTCGCCAGTCTATCGTAGGGTCACACATAGACGATCAACCACATACTTACACTCACTCTTATTAGAATCACCAATCAACCTAATGTTTCCAGCCCACGCATGGGTGGAAAGAACATGTAAATTCTGGACAGAAACACCCCTTGCCGGATAATCAAACATGGGACGTTCTTGCTGTGAGCCACGGTGCCACTCTTCACTATAACATAAAGAAAAACAGCAAGTATTTTTAAAATCATGTTAATGTTCTGTGTTTTTTTCAGCAATATTACAATAGAATAATCTATAAATCCAAAGGCATGGATTTATTGGCATTATATTCTACCAAGACTTTACTGACCTCTGCTAATATTATATAACAAACATATAATATATAATATTATATAACCAACAAACAGCCTGAGCAGCATTATTTTTTATGGAAATAAACAAGCTGCAGCTTTCTTTTACCTGACAGATGACTATAATGTCACTACAGCTAGAGTCCTCTCTGCAGGCATAAAAGAGGGAAAAGATAGCAGGTAAGGTAGGCTGAAACAATTAGAGATGCGAGGTTTGATATTGCTACAAAACTTATAAGAAAGCCCATAGGAGAGACGGAGACTGATTCAAATCTGGGGACAGGTGAAAGTGGACTGTTATGGTACCACAGTGGCCATGCACAAGCTGGGGGCATGGATTAATCAGGATCATGCAATAACCCTAAGATCAACTGGACGAATCTTTAAAAGTTAGAATAGGCCATATCTAAGTAAATGATTTACTAAAGAATTAAAGAAAACTGTGCCCAATAGGAGGTTTTCTGAGCTGCTGCCTTAATACTTGTGGGGTATAGGTGATGCCAAAATAAAAAGTACTAAAGGTAGTAGCTGTGATCACCTGCAGTGGAATTATACAGAGTACAAATCAGTCCCAAGAAAATTTGCCTTTGCTAGATAAAGTATGCAAAAAGTTATCTTTAGTTAGTAGAGGACTGTAAAATATACAGCCAGACTGAGTTTGACTGAAGATCTGGGACCCAAAACCCTGTACTATTGATGACATTTCAAATCTGCCCCATTAAGATTCATTCATTCATTCATCTTCTATACCTGCTCATTCTGAACTTTCCGAGGTCAAGGAGGTCTGCTGGAGGCTATCCGAGCGCGGGGGGTGCACCCTGGACAGATTGCCAGTCCATCAGAGGCCAGCACACACAACCATACGCACTCACATTCACACCTATGGGCAATTTAGAGTCACCAATCAACCTCATGCACATGTTTTTGGACTGTGAGAGGAAACTGGAGTACCTGGAGGAAACCCACGCAAGCGTAGGGATTCTTGTTGTGAGGCGACTGTGCTAACCACTGCGCTACCGTGCCGCCCCATTAAGATTGGGTTTAATTAAAATGTATGTGTAAAATACAAAATCATACATGCAGTCAAGTGCTTCCTGTGTTTATAAAGGGTAAGAAAACATTTTAGACAGATGAAGAAAATTTGACTATACTTAAAGCTTAAAAATATTAAACAATAAGACGAATTGCATCCCACAGTGTGTGCACTGAACGATTTATCTTTGCACTCCTATAAAAATTTTAGTTTTACTCTATTTATATTCAGAAATGAAAAATATGGCAAAATTCTTTTATATCCCAAAAGATAGATGTAATTGTATCCGTCCTCACCTTTGGTGTGACAGGTGATCTGTCCAAACAAAAAGTTGGAATTCTGCATTTAAGCAACAATATGATATGATGTACCTTAAGTTTTTATATAGATGTGGGCATAGTCAACTAGATGGTAACTAATGTTGTCGTCTATCCCACAATTTGTGTCCACATGGGTTTTTTACGGGTTCTTAATTTCCTGCAATTTCCCTGGGATAGGCTTTAACAGACCCCCGTGACCCTGGATTCGGGAATAAGCGGGTAAAGAAGATGAATGAATGAATGAAAATTTGTATTTGTTTATTTTAATGAATATACTTTAATTCTCCTCTTTAAGGTTTTGCCCATAGTTAAGGTTTTGTCAATAGTTTTGTAAAGTTTAGTTAAAGGCATTTCATACTAGGTAAAAATGATAGGCACATATAAAAAAGTTTAAAGTATAAACTTACCAAAAATCATTGTAAATTTGGGCTGCATTAAAACCTTTTGCCTTTTTATGTAATCCAAGGCAAATTTAATGGTGTTTGGATTAGAATTGGGGTCATTGTATGCCAAATAAACTGGGTCCAAGAAAATACCTTCCTTTGATATGGCATGATAAATTAGTATCTTCTTGTAAATCCAGCATTAGAATGCTATTAATCCTGACCAAAATCTCTCTATTTACAGTAATATAGCCCCGCAAACTCCATCATGCATCACTTTTGGATACGCCAGTTTCTATGCTTTGGTTTAATGGGCCCCAATGTTTTCCATCATTTCTTTGCTCGTGGCACTACTGTCAATGGCGTAAAAGCATGTTTCTTAACCCACCAATGTGTCTATAGCCTCAATGTTACCTAAAATATCTTAAACTCATCTTGCCCTAATCTTATCCTAATCCTTGCTAAAATATTAACAGGCAACATGTACTTAATAATACTTGCTTAAATCTTAAATCTTAAAATGCTATGGAATGCTCTACTTTAATACACACCTATCAAAATTGGTAATGAATTACCACTTCTGTCTTTTTCTACATGTTAGCAAAGATATTCACAGTCATGTGAGTCCTCTTTGTTAGCAACGTTGAGACTTGAACATTAAAGCCAAAATTGCAGGGGCCTGCTGGGGCTCTCGTTCATGAACCCAGTAAAAAAGCTTTTACATTGGCTATGAAAAGCTGCACTCCCAGCATACAGCAGGATTAGATTCCACATTGTGAGTTCCCATAGAACAAACAGGGGTGAGAGCAAAGGGCTTTAGAGAGAAGGGTACAGAGAGGCAGCCTTGCCGAGTCTCTGGAGAAAGAGTTGGTTCTCAGCATGACTGCTTCACATTAGAGGAAAAAGCTAGCACAGTGGAAGTTTTAACTCTCAAACCCTGCCATGCACACACAAACGCTCCTTTTTTACTTTCTTTTTTTTGCTTATTTCTTTTTTACTGTCCTTCTTTTAAAAAGTTCCCTCTTTGCCCTTTACATCTTGTCCAGATATGTCATGATGTGGTGTCATGTCTGTATGTTTTAGCAAACCATGAATATTCCCCGGGAATCGAACCTGAAACCTTCTTGTTGTGAGGCAACAGTGCTAACCACTACACCATTGGGACGTTCTGGGTTCCTGGAATGGAAGTTTTCCTGCAGACCTCTCCTCTGGTCCATAGCCATCCCAATCAACCAGGTTTTCGGGGGAACCCCCACATTATTGATCTTCCGGACTGTATAGATCTAACCATCCTCCACCACCATGGGGAGTGGGGACTCAACCATGTCACCGGGTTCTGAGTTAGCAAAGGATAGAAGTGAATGATAGGGTTTGAGAGTTTAAGTTTATAAGTGATGAGATTCATTTGCTGCAGGATGTTGAAGGGACCCACCCAGAGATTGCCCTGAATTGTAGATTGTATTACATTACATTTACAGCATTAACATACACATTGTAATTATTGTGAATTAGGGTTTGGACCTGAGCAAGTGGCCTATAGTCATTGTGTTTTCTGTGTTTGCCAAAGCACAGGTACCAGGCATGATTTTTCCACAAGACAAGTACAGTCATCATGCACAGGCCCAAGTTAAATATGTGCTAAAATAACTGAGCAGCAAAACCTCTGAGTGCCCTACACATAAGACCATCAGTTGTTGCCACCTTAGGAAAGTGAGGTTCTTTATTCAAATCATCTGGTGTAAAGTGGCAGAGTAAATGTAAAATGATGTACTGGCATGGGATGGCAGGGAAAAGGCCTATATTGCCTATTATGACCTATTATGCCTATTATGACCTATATTGTTATAATAAATTTTGGGGAAAAGGGGATGACTTTTGATTGTAGCCTGAAATTTGTTTAACAAATGAACAGCTTGGTTAAAGCAAGTTTTTACTAACACCTTTTAGACAAGATCAAACCATTTTTGAATTGCCCAGATTTTAAGATAGCTATTCATGCTTTTATCAATTCAAGATTATATTGCCCATTTAGTACATAACACGTAAACCTGTGGGAGGCACGGTGGTCTAGTGGTTAGCACGATCGACTTATAGTAAGAAGGTTCCAGGTTCGATTCCTGGGAAGGAAATCTTTCTGTGCAGAGTTTGCATGTTCTCCCCTTTACATGCGTGGGTTTATTCCAGGTACTTTTTTTTTTCTTTTTTCTCTGATTGGTGATTCTAAATTGTCCATAGGAGTGAGTGTGATTGTCTATGGTTGTTCATCCATATGTGGCCATGCGATAGACTGTCAATTTCTCCAAGGTGTACCCCTGGCTTTCGCCCTATTTGTGCTGGGTTAGGCTCCAGCAAACTCCAAATTAGGAAATAAGCAGGTTTAGAGGGTAAATAAATAAATGAATGGACTCTAAATGAAACTGAAAGCCAGTAGGAAAAATGGATAATCATTATTAATTAAGCATTCATTAATTTATTTAAGCTAATTCACTAATTCGGGGTCACCCAGGTTTGCTCGAGCCTAACCCAGCACACACTCACTTCTATGGACAATTTAGAATCACCAATCGAAGAAAAAAGAAAAAAACAGAGTAACTGGAATAAACCCAAGTTTTGGCCTAAAATGGGTTTCACTCTGATCAAACAATCAGAGCACAGGAAGATCCTGACATTATTGTACACAATCTAGTGTGCCTTTGGCACTGGTCATATTGTTTAAATTACATTTGAAACACTACTGATTTTTAAGGGCAGATTAGATTAATACGGAAACACAAAAACTAAAATCGGTTTTGAAAAAAAATTTAACATCCATTTACAAGGATGTGCCATGTACATAGATAAAGCAACGAGAAAAGAAATTAATGAATCAAAATAAATTGCTGTGACTAATTTAACACAATTCAATAGAACAAATATTACGATTTGGGTGGCACAGTGGCGAAGTGGTTAGCACTTACAACAAGAAGGTCTAAAAACATGTACATTAGGTTGATTGGTGACTCTAAAATTGCCCATAGGAGTAAATGTGAGTGTGTGTGGTTGTTTGTCTATGTGTACCCTGAGATGGACTGGTGACCTGTCCAGGGTGTACCCCTGCCTCTTTCCCTATGTGCACTGGTATAGGCTCCAGCAGACTCTGTAACTCAAAGCTAGGTAATAAGTGTTTAAAGTAGATCAATGAATGAATAAATATTACAAATATAGGTATTAATATTGTTTAGGCCAGCAGAGAAGGCCTACTTTCTGCAATAATAAATGATTGGTTAATTGTTTAAAGTAGAAAAGGCTTGTTGTACATTATCTGGTCAATTTTTCGCATTGTCAGTGATGGTTTTTGTACTATTTACCTCTCTCATGCTTTGCGCATGTTTATGCTCCAACTTGCTTCCATAACATTCTTCTTCATTCATCTTCTATACCCTAACTTGGGTCACATAGTCTGTTTAAAGCCTATTGCAATTCAAATAGGGCAACATGCAGGGGTACACCAGGACAGGTCGTCAGTCCATTGCAGAGCCCCACATAGACAACCATACACACTTAAATTACTTCTATTACCAATTTAGAATCACCATAGCGTCGGGAAAACATGGAAACTCTGCACAAAAATATGCTTTGCCCTGAAATTAAACCCGAAATTGAACAAATTGGACCTTTTTCCATATGGTTTCGAATGTGTGTCATTTGTTTGTTTAAAAATAAAAAGACTCAGATAAAGGACTGGGAAACAATTGATGAAATGTTGGATCTTATTATTATATTGCTTACTTATTTTTGACTATTAATCACATCTAATTATTTTTAGAAAAATTTAGGAGAACAGGAAAAAGGCATGTATTAGTCAAACCAGGAAACAAGGAAAAAAGAAAAAATGTGACAATTAAAGAAAGAAATATAGAAAAAAAGAGAGAGAGCAAGCACATGTGAAGTGTGATAGTAGTGATGGAACTGTTAAAAAGGCACAGCTAATCCTGTACAGGTGTGACGGAGTAGAGGCTAAAAGAGGCTGGAAGTGTGTGGATTTGTATGTATTTTTTAACCACATCTGTTTATTATTTATGCAAAAAATTATTTTTGCTTTGCTTCTCTCCAAACATTCTGGATTTGTTTAGCACTAATACCTACATGCACAATACATAAAAACACATGTTTAAAAATGGCAAGACTTGCATTATACACTTAACATAATAATAGGAATAATAAAAAAGTAATAATAAATATCAATAATGAATTAAAAACAAATTTATAATCATCTAAAATCTGAAATAGGGCGGCGCGGTAGTGTAGTGGTTAGCACGGTCGCCTCACAACAAAAAGACCCTGGGTTCGAATCCCGGGCTTGGGATTTTTCTGTGCAGTGCATGAGATGCACTGGAGAAAATTGTACTTCTGCATTAGGTTGATTCTGTGGAGATAAACCATCTACTTGTGCCTGGCCAAACTAATCCCAAGTCAGTTGAATAGTCTGTGGGTGGAGCTTCCACTCACACTCTCCTCCAAGGGTGTAAGTATCATGTAAGTAGCATGCACAGATTTAAGCCTGTGTTGGATCCACAGCAGGAGATGGCAAGCAAGTTGCGACATGTGGCGGGAGGGTACACTGCCCTGATAGATGATGTATGCAATATACTATATATACTAATGCACCTGGGGGCCTGACTACATCCACAGTCTTATTCACATCTCATTTGCATCTCATTTCCTAGTGGACCCGCTTTGGCCAACGATGTCAATGTCTCAGGAGTCCTGCCAGCAGGGTCCAGTACAGGTGTAGCCAGACTGGCTGAAAGTCTTATACCAACAGTTTGGATACCAACAGAAGGAATGTGTTCTTTGTGTTCTAGGTGGTGTAGTAGGGTGCTCAACATGGCCAAGGCATGTAGGGCAGATGCAGCTGTCAAGAGGTAACATAGGCCTTTGGCACTAGGGCAGGGGATAATTTGCATGCCCTGGAAAGAAGTTTCAGACAGCCCCTTCTAGTGGTGGCTGAATGAGGGCACGGGTACACCACAATAGCTTTCTCCACCTGGGGGATACCCTCTCATCGGTCCCATCGAGACATGTGAGAGCTAAGGTTACAACTCCTTGGGATCTTGCAGAAACCAGCATCAGGTGATGTATAGTGTCCTGACAGCTAGTCCGAACTAATTATTCAGCCTCAACTGTTTGGGGCACGGTAAAAGACACCACTGTAACCCTATGGCTTTTGGCATAGTCTAGCATGCAACGTGCTGATAGGAAGTGATTTTCAAGCAGGGCATGACCTATCAATGAAAGCTGTTGAATGCTGTTGTTAACCAGCATTCAATTCATGTTTGTCATTGAATGCAATTTGCTGACCTCATCCAAAACACATGGTGAGAAGCCTTATTTTCTTTAAAAAAAAAAGAAGTATGGTTCTCAACCAGGGCACCCTATGAGGAAGTAAGGAATATTGCTTAGTGACGCACACAGTGGTCCTCTCAACACTTCCGGGTTGCCACCACAGTGAGGGAAAGGTAAATGCTTTAATGCTCTTTTTTTTCTACTCGTTTGGATAAAAAGGAATGCTGAGTTGCATCCAAAGAACACCATACCTACTGTAAAGCATGGTGGTGAAAATATCATGCTTTGGGGCTGTTTTTTGCAAAAGAACCAGAATGACTGATTTGTGTAAAGGAAAGAATAAATGGGGCCATGTATCGTCAGATTTTGAGTGAAAACCTCCTTCCATCAGCAAGGGCATTGAAGATCAACGTGGCTGGGTCTTTCAGCTTGGGTAATGGAAGAGTGTTCTCATAAGAAGAAAATGTGTGTTTCCCAGTGATAGCCCTAAAACTTCACTACTATAAAGGATATCTGCTTAGAGGAATAGGCCAAAATACCAGCAACAGTGTGTGAAAACCTTGTAATTAACGTTTGACCACTGTCATTACCAACAAAGGGTATATAACAAAGTATTGAGATTAACTTTCGTTATTGACCAAATGCTTATTTTCCACTATAATTTGCAAATTAAATATTTAAAAATCAGACAATGTAATTAAACATTTTTTTATCTCATTTTGTTTCTTATAGTTAAGATATACCTAGGATAAAAAATAAGTGGGAGAATTTACTGGCTAAATACTTTTTTTGCCTCACTGTAGAAGGAGGCAGACTTTACTTTGTCTCCTAAAAGATGATTATGTGTATTTGATGTGCCAGTTTTTTGTAGGATTGAAGGTTTCAAAAACTAGGATCAAGTATAGCACTTGCTCACTGCTGATTCCTTTTTACAAGTCTTGTGCGATTTATTTGCAAATACACACGATGAATTAATTATCAAATGTATGAATTCTCTGTACATAATACAGCAATATTACTGCATGGCAGACAAATAGGCATTGACCTGTCTATCATAGATAACTCTCTTTCTCTCTTTCTCTCCTATAGGTGTGCTCATTCATCTGTTGTAGGAGTTTTCCTGCTTAAGAGAACAAAACAACAGCAGGACAGCAGGTGTGAAGACACTTTCTGACAACACAAAACAGAAGTGAGGGAGGAGATGAACGAAGAAAAGTAAGAGAAAGGGAAAGAGAAAGAGAGAGAGAAAACGATCTAAGATCTCCAGTATTAAGAACTTACTCTTACTATTATTTTGTGCTTTTTAAACTTGTAGAATATCCAGTTGGTTTAGTTTAATATTTTAAGTTTCATAAGTTTTATGCTAAGACAAGAATATATTGCTTTTATGTATCCAAACACAAAAAAATATCTGGGTTTCATAAAGGATGCAAGAAGTTTTGCCCGAGTTTGCTTCTGTAAGACATTCGAATAATCCTGTCCAATTTCATTTAAAATAAAAGTTAGCAAAAATTCAAAATAATAACTAATTAGGTTTTACAAAGAAGTGACCCTGACACTGTAAAGTAATAAATGTAATTCAGATTCAGAAAGAGCCTGTCATATGGTACAAACTTCAATCCTATGCATAACAGAGTATATGAAAGTGTAGGTATCTTGCTAGCTGCCTTGGTTTTATTATTAGACAAAGTGTGTTTGTTGCCGTTGATGCTGTTGCACACATCTAATCACAGACTTTCAGCAAACAGAACTACTCTAAAAATATTTTTTAAAATAAAGACCATTACAAAAAATGTTCACCTGCTTCCAGTGTTTCTCTGTGGATATTTGATTTTTGTCCAATCAAAGTTTCAGTTTCTATGTGCTGCCATGTTAATGCTTTGGGGATAGGCCCAAAGTCTTCAGAATCAGAAGTGCTGCTTATGTAAATTAAACATGAAAATATATTAGTAGTGGAAAATTTGAAACTTGATCTCAGCTAAGATCAAGAGAAAATTGTACAAGACCATGGTAAGACCAGTGATGATGTATGGACAGTGGCACTGAAAAAGAGACAGCAGGCAAAGCTGGAAGTTTTTTTTTTTTGGGAGTGACGAGGTTGGACAAGAATTAGAAATTAGTTCATCAGGGGGACGGCTCATATACCTCAAGAGGAGGTATATGGATGTGATAAATGAAGACATGAAGCGATAAATGAAGACATGAAGTTGTTGAAGTGGGTGTGAGTGAAAAGGATATAGAGAATAGGGCTAGTTGGAGACAGGTGATTCGCTGTGGCGACCCCTAAATGAGAAGAGCCGAAAGGAGAAGAACATTCAAATTATTATATATTTTAGAATTTTTTTGTTTTGGTGTTATATTAATATTTATATAAATATTAATTCTGAACTGCCCCAGATGATGTATGCACTACAGTTGCTATTGTTAAGATTTTGCACCTTGTGATTTCTTGCTTTTCAAAAAATATCTCTCTTTCTGTAACGAAAGTGCTTTTGTTCATGAAAGTTCTTATGTAACCTAAATCAGGAAAGATATAAATATATCAGGACAAATATATAACCATTTTAAGTCCTGATCGAAAACATATAGCTCATAAATTTATATAGCATCATGTATTCAGTGGTTTGACATTCTTCTGGTAATTGAGAACATTCAACACAAGTTTGGTCCCAAGAGAGCAGAGGAAATTGATACAGGTGGCTCTGGGAACATTTAAGGGCTGCCAAGGACAAAGCAAAGCCCCTTGAAGATCAAGTCTTCCTCAAAGATCAAAGCTATACTCAGCAAACTGTGTTCTGTGGATTGGCTCCTGCCTCGACTGTGACTTTTAAGTTGCAGGTTTACATGGCACAGCTTTAACATCAGGGCAAAAGTTTGAAAATTAATGCATCACCAACAAATCGCACACATTTTTAAGATTTGGCTGGCATTTAATGAAAATATATAACATGACTTATTTAAAACTTCTATTAGTGACAGAATTATTACATGCTCTGGGTCTAGCAACATGGCCAGTGTTTTATAGAAATTAAATAAAAATAAAAGTAAAATGTGATAAAGAGTAGCCACAGTCTTCAGCACCATATCCATCAACACCAGAGCCTGTTTTCTATAATTTACAGATAATCGTTAAACTTGTGTTTTAGTAAGTATTTGCTATTGTCCTTGTTTTGACACATTATTGTCTTTTTTGATTTTGTAAAGCTGGTTTGACACAATCTCTATTGCTGTTGAAATGAAGAAAGGAAGACCTACATACAGGTATTGTGGGATGTTGCAACCATAAGTGCTATGGGTGGCTAACAGCCCTCAATCAGCACAACAAGCTCATTGTTGCTTGTTTGCTTTTTAAATCAAGTAAAAAGACATGGAATGATTCGAGCTTTTAATGTCTAAAAAGCTTCACTAAGATAGCTTTTAAAAACAAAGGCATAACACACCTTCTCCCCTGATTGGAAGGATGTTGTATTAGGGTAAGGTTCATTTATTCATTCATCCTCTATACCCGCTTATTTTCTAATTTGCGGTTACAACAAAGATAGAGTAAATTTTAAAAAATCTAATACTTGTACACATGGATAAGTGACCTGATGTGCCCAGTCTTTCAAAGTGTAAAGTGTATTATGGTACTGTGATATTTTACAGATGAGCTGAAAATATCAATCTATGTGGCCCTTATGTGGTTGTGGAATTATGTGGACCACCAACGTTCATCCAATAATTTACTTACTGCATAGAATGAGGTAGCACTTGTCTATAGGCAAGGGCTCAATCCACTAATTCACCAGCAGATGGCAAGCATTGATGGTGAGCTTCAGAACGATGTGCGCATATCCCAAAGTCTCTGCGTATCTCAGTGGATAGTTACTGCTGCTAACAGTGTCTTCTCCACAGCAGGACCACACTCTTAAACTACCAAACACATGTAGAAAGATTCCTATCATCTCTCACCTGCAAAGCAGACTAAAAGGATATACTATGATGCACAGGTCACCAACTGCTTAAACATGGAGTTTTAACATCAGTTTGCTGAAGCTCCAGTCACCAGATGGATTAAAAACTATTTAGAAACATTCTACCTTCTAGAATTTCTTATCAGGTTTTCTCAATAAACATAGACAGCTTAAAAGTCACCATTCATTCTGCATAATGCACATCCTACATTCTGCAATTATTTCACCAGCGACCTCAACTTTATTTTTCAATGGATAGTGTGATTCAACCATGCATTGAAGACTGTGTCCTAAACTTTAAATTTATATTCTTATCCACTTCTAATTGTCTTTGCACCCTAGGCATGTTCCCCCTGCACCAGAATAGACCCAAGTAATTTCTCTGGACTCCTGAATCTTTTCTTGCCTGTTAGCCAGCTAAAAGAAGCCTATTTCTCAGACCCCGCTCCTTGACCAATCTCAGCTGTTCATGCTGGAGGTGGATGCTACCACCATGGGGGCTGAGACAGTTATATCAAACAAGGCAGCCTTCTGTTCACCTTTGTTGAGAATTGCCAACTGCTAGGCATTAAATTGGCCCTTAAATATTGGAGGTACTGTCTGCATTCCATCCATTTAAGGTATCCCTGAGAGGTCAATCTCCTGAAAGCTTTACAAGCCCACTTGGCCTTGGTCTTCACACGATTCAACTTTACAATCACTACCTGTCCTGGCATACAGGAATTTTAAAGCTGGCACTTTCTCCTGAGTTTATCCACCTGACATGGTTTCCAATAAAGAAATCTATCCAAGGCCAGAACCAAACATGGTCCTTGGGAAGTCCAAAAGGTAAGACATATGTTCCCTCCTTACTCCACTTTAGCCTTCTGGACTCATTATTCATTATTCTTCTGACACAGGGCACACAAGCTGCAATTTATTCCTCTCTCTTCTCCATAAATATTATCGATTGGCAAAGATGACTCGTAAAGTGGGATGTTTAGTCTGCGCTAAGAGCAACATTCATTGCCAGTTACCCTAAAGCAAGCCTATGCTAACCCATTCCAACCACGGAATTATCTAGGCGAATAAATTTTATCACAGACCTCCTCAGATCAGATTACTTCACATTCTTTCTGGTGCCAGTCGACAGAATACTAAAAGCCTGTAGATCCATCCCCCAAATAGGTCCTCCTGTGTACTTTGTGTGTTTGATGCTCTTTTTTGTCAAATATTATTGTTACTATAGTCTTCTAAAAGACATTGTTTTCTGATAAAGGTCCTCGCTTCATATCCTAGATAAACTTCTATTGTCAGGGTACCACCTAAAATCTGATGGCCAGACTAAATGTAAAATTCAGGAACTTGAGCGATACCTCAGTTTCTTTCTTTTTCTTATCTGTACCAATGAATTACTGGCCTTTTACCATTTTCATGGTAAAGAATGAAATACTGAGAATGACACAGACCATACTATGTATCCTTATTTTTCTGTCACTGGGCTTATGCAGCTTAATATGTGTCAAACATCTGGATAGTGATTTGAAATGTAAATACAAACACTGTTTTCCAGCTGTCATGTATATACACACTAATCTGATCTCCCACAACATTTTTAAGAATATGACATGGTCTCATGAGTAATATGATTAATTTAATCCATAGCCCTAACCAGTGTTGGATAGGTTACTTTTTAAATGGTATTTAAAAAAGGGGAAGTAATTGATTACATAATTTTTCAGCACTTAATTTTTTAACTGATATACTTCCTTGTCACTGCACAATTTTATTATACAGAAATAATGAATAAACAAGAAATGAAAGAGTCTTTTTTATTTCTGTACACTCACAATAACAGTGTCACAGACATGCCAGGCTTCCCTGTTCACAGTCCTCAAGTTCACATGCACCTGACGTTAATTCCCTCTTCAATAATGTGGACTTTCAGAAATTTTCAAACTCCCTATTACCTAAAGAGACCCAGACTCTAAAGGCTGTCCAAGTATTTCCACTAACTTTCTAGTGACTCCTGTGTTCCAAGTTTTATGGGTATTCCTGTCTTTCCAAAGTTCTCTAAGTTCTCTTTGGGAAGTATTTACTTTGGTAATTAAACTGGCCTCAGGTACCACCTTGAAGTATTTTAGTAAGAAGTATACCTAGAAGTATTTGAAAACATTTTAACAGCTGGCAAACAAATTTTGCACTCAACTGTTATATTTGTGTCATTATCAAATTTATTATGAAATTATTTTTCAAGGCGGCGTGGTGGTGTAGTGGTTAGCATGGTCGCCTTACAGCAAAAAGGTCCTGGGTTCGAATCCCGGGCTTGGGATCTTTCTGTTCAGAGTTTGCATGTTCTCAGGTTTCAAACTGGGTACTCTGGTTTCCTCCCACAGTCCAAAAACATGTGCATTAGGTTGATTGG
>JAOTQW010000018.1:4867839-4882800 GCA_026260075.1 Sisor rabdophorus
TCTGTGGCCCTGCGATGGACTGGTGACCTGTCCAGGGTGTACCCCCCTGCCTCTCACACAATGTGTGCTGAGATAGACTCCAGCAGACCCCGTGACCCCGAGTTCAGGAATAAGTGGGTATAGAAGATAAATGAATGAATTATTTTTCAATTTTAAGCTGCATTTTTAGCACACAGAATGGCAGGGTGTAGTAGTTTGCAGCTTTGGATAAATGTAGTAGTGCCCTATTTAGGCTGGGATAGGTTCCAGCAGACCCCTGTGACCTCGAGCTAGGGAATAAGTAGGTATGGAAGATGAATGAATGAATACACATTTTGTCTTAGTAACTGTAACAAATTACTTTTACATTTATTTTGTAATTGAATCACACAACGCTGTTACATGTAACTAGTTACTTCCCACACTGGCCCCAACCAACCGGGCCCCTATACCAGTTCCTTCAAGAGTCTCTTCTAGCTTCTTACATAAATACATAAATTTTAGACAGAGACAGCAGGGCTTGTAATTGGCGGCAGATAACACAGACAAACATTGTCCTAAACACTAGTAAGAAAGAGATTCAGGAAAACTACGGCAAAACAGGAGAAACAATAAACTCCTAGACATTTAGGTGCCAGTTTAGTCCTCCCAACTGACCCCAGAAAGAAGACTCATGGACAGGTCAAGAGAGAGGTCAACTCTCAGTGTGTTTCTGATGACAATGGACACTTTGTTTTCTCATAATTCTCTTGTCCTCATTATCTTAATTATTTTTTTGTTCTCTATAGTGATTTGCAGCTTACATTTTAGTTATTGTCTTAATTTTAAATTAGTATATGAATATTTTCCTGTTTTTCGTTCTATTTTTTTGGATGGTAATATTTATTTAGAGAAATGTAGTTTAATCAAAATAAAAATGAAAGCAAACAACAGACCACTGCATCCTGCTTCTTACTTTTATACTGTACAAAAGGCTAACACCATAATATTGACATCATTTATGCAATAATTACACCATTTCTTAATTTACACGTAAAAAAAGAAAAAGCTCAAATGATATATGTATCACAGCTTGCCTAATAACTGCCTTTCCTTTTTAGGAGACTATGTCAACTGAAGCCATGTCACTCAACAGCTTAATCATGTAGGGGGGGCAGTATTAGTGAAAAGGGGGGAAATGGGAAAATAATTCCCCAGATCCCTCTGGCGGAATAACTTCTTTAAATCTAATTTTTTTGGCTGAAAAGAAACCTTTGAAATCTAATGCATAAACAATATACTACCTCTTCTCTTACCTAAAGAGCAGGCTTTTCTAGGACTTTCCCTTTTTTTAACCCGCCTTCAATAACTTCAATAAGATTTGTGCATTCTTTGATATCTCTTATGTTTTGGATAAAGAAAATATGTGCAAAAAATGGTCAGCCTTATCCTTACCTTACAGCTGAGGTGTAGGAGAAATGTTTACCAGGCTAACAATCATGATGAGGTGGAAAGGGTGTAAAATACAAATGAAATTCTAAGTTGTCACAACTGTGTAACTGTGTATGTTGTTATCATTTTTCAGTAAAGGGTTTTTAGTGTCTTAGACAACTTTGTCTTATACCTATGCATTAATTCAATATAGTGAATTATGTGACAACAGTACAATGTTTTAATCATTTAATGCAGGTTAAAAAATCTTGTTGGCATGTCTTGTCATGTTTTTGGTGCCATATGAGCTAGATTTAATAATGCATTAAACCACTGAACTTTTGGGACTTTTACACACAACAATTTACATAGAAACTTTAATAAGAGTGATATGTGAGAATGGTTTATTCTGACAATTCTATAGTTGCTTAAATAATCACTATTTATAACTGTCTGGAAACAGAAAGACTTCTCAGATCACACAACATACTGGCCTTTGTCTAATTAGGTTTTTGAACATGCAAGGCCCGCTGAGAGACCATTTACTTTAGCATTTCATACATTTCTGTTCCATACATTTTACATCATCAGCATGAGCTATAATAGCAAAAGTCCACATTAGTTTCCACTTACTGGAGTACCTGGAGGAAACCCACGCAAGCTCCGGGAGAACATGCAAACTCCGCACAGAAAGATCCTAAGCCTGGTATTCGAATTAGGACCTTCTTGTTGTGAGGCGACCGGGCTAAACACTACACCACCGCGCCGCCCTGGTACAAACATATCATTAAGTTTATTCTTCTAAAAAAGCACACAAGTAGTATGTTAATCTTTATATACTATATACATTAAATCAAAACAAAGTTTGTTTCATAATGGTTTAATTGAACTGCCGGAGCTGGACTCTTGTTAAAGGCGCTAAATTTACAATTGTATAAAGCAATTCAAGAAAAATGTAGATATAGCTGAATAACGATGTCTGATGCGTACTTTTTTTGCATTACACTGGTGCAGATTTTGCTATTAAAATGGCCAGTAGATGAATTTTGATATATTTAGACTGAGAGTGACTGACTTTGTAATGCTAGTTCTTAGAGTTAACATAGGACAGAAGAAACTTATCCCATACCTGTAGCTAATAATGCCAGTGTGTGGGTGTATTCTCTCAATTGAAATTATGAAATTGATTTGGTCCTCTCCTCTATCCAAATTAAAAATGTGTGTGTGTGTGTGTGTGTGGGCCTGTGATCGACTGGCAATCTTTTTATAGTGTGCCCTTTCTGCCTTTTTTTCCCTTCAGAAAGCTGGATAAGCTCCACCAGACCCCTGTGACCCCAAATTAGGGTACAAGATACATTAATGAATTAAAAAGTAAAAGTAATATTAAAAATATGTATTTAAATGTACAAAAAAATTCTTCAATATAATAATGACTTTCTATTCGATACTTCCATACACCTATTTATTATTTTCTTAAAAACATTGTTGTTTATGTTAACTAACTGAATAAAAAGATCAAATAAATCAGCTGATAGAACTGTGATTCAGGTCAACTTACTTTCCAAGCTATATCCCTTATAATTATTCTTTATCAGCTTTTTATGTTTTTTAGAACTTACTTCATAAATAAATAGGCTTTTCCCATTGTTCTGATTATACGCCTTGTTTTTTCATATTTTTGTATTTTAAAAAGACCATACATACAGGTGTGCTTTTAATTCAATTTAATTTAATTTAATTAGAAAGAAATAACCTTTAGGGGGACTAGATAGGGAACCATCCTCATTTGGGTGATACCGCATGTTATTGTTACAATGATCAAATGTAATAGAACCTGTAGTCTTGGGTCAGTGGAGCAGAGTAAGTCCCAGTCCATCATTAAAGCTTCCATGGCTTCTGGAGTTCCTCTAAGACTCTGGTCAATCTGAAGGCGCATCTGCCACCCCATAAAGTCACTTGCATTCAACCTCTGCCAGAGGCCAATTTAAGAGAGATTCTACGCGAAAATCATATTTAACAATTAGATCATGGATACCAGGGTTTGTCAGAATAGGATCAACAAAAGACAGAAATGACACAGACTTACAAGAAAGCCTCATTACATTCATGAAATGCTGTAACAAAGCAGTAAGACTCCTATCAAACACACCCAGCATCCTGTTTTCCTCTTTATGCTCAGCAAACAACTTAACGATTTCAAAAAACAGATGCTGTAATAAAAAACAGATGCTAAAATATTTATAGTAAAATATAGGGCAGATTCAAAACAAGTTTTGTAGATTATCTAGCTGTCACGAATCATGACATCCAGCTGCTTAGAAAGACTTTTAATTTGCGTGTGCCACAAGTATCGCTCATCTTTTGACAAACAGCACATGTTTTGTGTTTTATGTTAGCTGTTCTAAGTATTCACTTATTGTATATTCAAAAATACTGCAAGATGTAATGTTACAGAATGCATTTATGTACACCAAAGCAGTGCAGAAGTGTGATTGATCTTGATAATTTTTTATAGCAGAAAAGATTTAGAATTTCTGAAAGAAGTTCCCAGGAGCAATTAGAACCTAACATCGACATCCCTCTAACTTTTTTCTCTTAAGCTAAAATTGTTTAGAATAAAGGACTTTTGGTTTCTTCAGGCGTGGAGCAGGGTGCTTAGGGTCCACAGCATGAAAGTCCGTGACAAGGGAGGGATCCAGAATGTCCCGTGCTTTAACCCAGGATCTTTCTCCTGGGCCGTATCCCTCCCAATCCACAAGATACACCATGCCAGAAATCCGCTTCCGAGAATCTAGCCAGGGTTCCCTTAATTTTGATGAGGGTGCAGGGACGTCGTTCTGTGACTCTGCGTTCCCGGGGGTATGGTAGGGTTTGGGAAGGAATACATGGCATGTGGGGAAGATGGGTGGTAATTTCAGATGGTAAGAGACGGGGTGGATTTTTCTAATGATCTAAGGAGTTTTCGTGAGGGGAGATGTAGGCGGAGTTGACAGCCACACCAGTTGCCCGGGTTGGTAGTTTGGTGGGGACGTCTGTGACGATATTGCTGTAGCCGATTGGTGTTGCTGGCTTGCCGCGGGTAAATGTGAGGGCTTTTCCAAACCTCTGAGCTACGCTGCATCCAGTCCTGCAGAGAAGGAAGTGACGAGGGTTCTCCAGACCAAAGAAACATAGGGGGTTGGTAATTGAGAGTACTTTGGAGGGGGTTCAGACCAGTAGCTGCTTTGACTAGGGAGTTTTGGCGTATTTGGCCCGAAGGAAGAAATTCACTCCAGCAAGTTTTCTCACGAGCACAATACGAGTGAAGGTAGTAGCCTAATAGCTGGTTCAAACGTTCCGCCTGCCCCTTCAACTGGGCGTGATATCCAGAGGTCAGAATGACATTGATGTCAATCTGAGTTTACGAGAGAAAAAGGCGCAGGGGTGAAGACATTGGGGTTCCACTTGTTGCTGGGAGACAACAGCTCCTATACCTGATACTTAGTTAACTTGTGCAGTGATAAAGGCCATTTTCCAATTGTCCCTCTCTCGAATGTGGTTTAGGTTATACGCATTTCGAAGATCCCACTTGGTGAAAACCTCGGCCAGACGGAGTTTTTCCAAGGGCAGAGGGGACTAGTGGCAAGGGGTATTTGAATTGAAAGGGATATAATTAAGAGCTCAGTAATCTATTCGTGGCCTGAGGGATCAGTCCTTCCTCTCTACGAAGAAGAAACTCGAGTCAGATGAAGCCTATATTCAGGGCATCCTTAATGTACAGTCGCATGGCGTGGTTTTCAGGTTAGTGATAGTGATCCGGCCCTTGGGGAGGGCTGCTCCAGGCAGTAACTCAATGGCACAGTCTACTGGAAGGTTTGGTGGGAGGACATATGCTTTAGCTTTACTGTACACCTCAATTATGTTGTGATATTCAGAGGGCACAAGCAAGGTGTCGGGAGTAGTGGCGGGAAACAGGAGGGTCGTGAGGCAGGAGGTAGTGGGCAGATGATAGTGGTCCTGGCACCCCTCCTTTCATGATATGCGGGGATCATGCAGCTGTAACCAAAGGAACCCCAAAATAATGGGATGGTCAGGGGAGGAAGTAACATACAATGAAAGGGACTCTCCTACTTGAAGCAGTACTGGCTTAGTCTGATGGTTAATACCAGATCGGATAGCGTGACCGTTGACTGCATTGATGCGCATGGGGAGGGTGTACAGGGTATGGTAGGGATTTTGAGTTTATGCGCCAGCCGTCGGTCAATCAGGTTGCATCAGCCCAAGAATCAATCAACGCAGAGGAGAGATGGACAGAAGATTCAATGGGTAATTTTGATGAAAAGGACATGATAAGGAAAAAAAAGAAATTAACTTACTCGGACTGAGCAAGAAGGTGGCTTCTTAGGGCAGTTGGCACAGACATGTGTTGACTCTCCACACTAGAAGCATAAACTTGCCTCAAAATGGTGTTGGCGTTCCTGAGAGGGGAATATTGGTGACTCTGACTTGCATAGGTTCAGGACTGCATTCTGAAGATTCTTCTTAAGTAGCCCTGAGCCTGGGGGCTGGTACCAATCTGTTGCGAAGCAGATTATCAGTCTTGACAGTAAAATGTACTGGGCCAGGGACATACCTTTATCACGACATATTAATTCAGCTTGGAGTTGGAACATTTAGACTTGCTTTAAAAGCGATGTCGTTCCATGTACTCTGTGCTGCTAGTCTCCAGAAGCGGAGTGCAAAATTAGAGGTGGACATTCATTCCTGGTAAAGCTGTAGCGAACCCATGGAAACATCCATTTCTCTGGCAGGGTGTTCGAAAACTTTATGAAGCTGGGACGTTAAGGGATGTTCCCAAACTGCTGTGGTCCAATCCAACGCTTGACGCGTTAACAGGAAAAATACGGAAGCGCACCTACTTGGTTCAAAAGAGAAAGTTGCTGCTTGAGTGTTAAAATGAATGCGGCATTGTTAAAGAAAGCCCTTACTGCTAGCAATTTTTTAGGTAGCAAGAAGGAAACTGACAGTACAGTGCTGCTACACACAGCCGCCGCTGGCCCAAGGTTGCTATTTTGCAGCCTAGAGAGCTGGGCCTCAAAAGTCTGCAACGCTTGAGCGTGGAGGTTCACCGTGGCTTGTAACTGGGCAAACTCCACTAGATTCTGAGGTGGAGAAGTATTCTGTAATAAGATGGCTGAGTGGAAGCTATAATGCAAAGTAGAGGTTTATTGCCAAATGAAACATAAACAAGATATAGACACGAATGCTTAGTAAGTAAACAACGCAAACAATACTTGGTGAGGTTAGCATAATGCAAAACCTTAAATATACTATACATGACCTATGACCTAGGAGAAAAACAAACTGATCATTATTTAGGTGAGGGTGTTCTCTGGTGATTGGAGGAAGGTAACGTTACAATATCTCAATCATAAACATGGAGTATATATAAACATATATTGTATAGTTCATTGATGTTTATTTGTGATAATAATTGACTGCAGATATAAATCAAAGAGCTCCATAATAATAAATTCAGTATTAAATATTTTTTAAAAATCCCTAAAATTAAGGCTGAATAACTACACATGAAAATAATCACATAAAAAAGCTTTCTTTTAAATTCATTGTGTTGTGTACAGAGGGAGAAATAGGAAAATTAAAAACACTTATGACCACATTGTAAGTGTTATAACAGAACTGGTAACAGGATTGATCTTGTTTTTCAGATGTGTGTAATGTTAAATAATAAAATAAAATTGATTAACATAATGTTGTGTCTGGGCAGCATAGTGGTGTAGTGGTTCGCACGGTCACCTCACAGCAAGAAGGTCCCGGGTTTGATTCCTGTGCAGAGTTTCATGTTTTTGCGTAGATTTACACTGGGTACTTCGTTTTCCTTCCACAGTTCAAAAACATGTACATTAGGTTGATTGGTGACTCTAAATTGCCATAGGAGTGTGTGTGGTTGTTTGACTATGTGTGGCCCTGCGATGGACTGGTGACCTGTCCAGGGTGAACACCTGCCTTATATGCACTGAGATAGGCTCCAGCTGACCCTGTGAGTTAGGGAATAAGTGGGTATAGAAGATGAATGAATAAATGTTATGCCAGATTGCAGTGGTATACTTGTATGTGGTTGGAAAACAATCAGGCTCATGATGGTAATGGCCCTGCATTAATTTATTTAAACAGCACACCCTAATCTTTTATTTCTTGCATACTGTACAAATGCTTTATCTTAACATAAATATTTATGCTTTACATAAGGAAACCTTCTCCCGAATGCCCCTCCCCCCCGTCCTTACCAGGTTCTAACCTGTGTAATTTCATCCCATCTGCCTCCCTCACCTCCATGTGCTGACTCAGGGTGTCCCCTTACACAGCATATTGTTCCCTTATCCTGTACTCAAGGCCACTGGCACAAGCACACACCTGCACCCAACAATAAGATGCTTATTCAGCTCAGAGATGTGGCTGTTCTTTTGGTAATGAACAAGCATGCTTCAGAACAGGGGTGGAGTCTAGAATTGTTCTCCGAATTCAGTTATGGTGGGCTGGAATACAAAGTATCCAAAAATGTAGCAGGTTTGGTTTAAAAAATAGTAAATTAAATTAAGGATATTTTCTCTAATGATTAAAAACAAGAGGGAGTGAATGGTACCACTTTTGCATTTCTTTTTACTCTAGTTACCAAGCTCTTTATACAACTCTTTTTGTTTAGTAGGATTCTACATTTTCACAGAAGTGTCAGAGTTACTACACATTAGGGCCAAATGTTTGGCCTATATATTCTATGTTTGGTTCTTTTCAGTCTATTGTCTACAAATTTGAAGATATGTTAATGTGTAGAATGTCTTCTTTTGTTCTTTAATATTAAAGTTTTCATTTAATCAAACTAAATGTTTTAAAGACTTTTCTGTTATGTAAGTATTACTGCATGAAATAAAAAAAATATTTTATTAGCTAAAGAAGGTATATATAATGAATATGGTGTGTTTTCAACTGTGAATGTATATTGAAAATATTCAAAAGAAATCAAAGATTGTTGAGAAACTAGAAAATAATTTAACCTGTGTGTATCTGTGTCCCAGAATTTTTGCACAGAGATACACACTTCCAGTGCTTCCTAAGTGGGGGCATGCGCAGTCTGTATTGGAGTGCCTGCTAATAAGTGTGTGCTGTTTTCTGTTGGCTATTTTTTTATAGGGCACCCAGATGGACCCACCGAAAGTGTATGAGATGGGTCTAGCCTTATTTTGCTCCCCATCCAGTAGCTCTGCTGGCCTCGCTTTGGCTAAATAATACCACTCTGCGTATAGTTCCTTTAGGGAGAGTTGCACCTTCAGTTTTCCACTCCAAGATAGAAGCCATGAATAAGAAGGTTACATGTTAGCAGGTCTGGCAAGTGCATACCTACACACAATGGCTATGCTACAGGCCTACCAAGGGGACCTGCTAAGGAAACTGGAAAAAAAACAACAGAAAAAAATCCTCTCACCAAGAGTCTTTTACAGCCAATTACACCCCAGAATGGGAAGGTGTTAAGTCTGATCCTAAATTTAAACCAAGGGTTCAAGTGGTTCCAGTTTAAATTGCTGACAAACAGGTTACACCACAACTCAGATCTGAGGACTCAAAAATGTACACTTCCATATATCTATTCTTCTTGAGATTTCCTTTAGGGCCATAAAAATAATAAATTTCAAGCATTTATTTCTTTTTATAATTAAAGAATACATTTCTAATAATGTGAAATATGCATATATTTGCATTAATTAATATCTTGTATATTATATTATTATTTATACTAAAGAGAAGCAAAATCATCATAATAAGAAATCTATATAAAAATTACTAGGCTTTTATTTATAGCTACTACAAAATCTTTTACCTGATTTCTTGTCTTACATTTAAAATTGTTGTGTATTTTTATGTAACTTTTTATGTGACTCTTTATTTGGTCTTTTCTGTTTTGGGGAAAAATTATCTACTCTCCATTTATTTTTATTTAAATTCTTTCTAACAAATATATACCAGTTCTTCTAGGCTCTGTCTGAACAGGAAAACAGGTTCAGTAAAATTATGCTAATAATAAATACTGACATACTATTATTACAGAATTTTGATTAGACCAATTGTGATTAGACTGTTTGTGTGGGTGAGGGTCAGTTAGTGGTTGATGGTTGGTTTTAAAATGCAGCTGGTTGACCCTTTGTTGGTGGTAAGGTCACCATCAGAAAACTGATACTCTTTTTCTTAAAAAACATACTGAAAACATAAATTTTAAATGTTGTTTTTTAAAGAGAGCAAGAAAGTGAGATTTTTTTTCTTTTTAAAAAAATCTTATAGTCATTCTGCTAAAACATACATATATTAAAAAATAATAGTGTTGAATGTCAGGAAGCAAATCTGACACCGCCAAGCAATGTGAAGTAAGCTGCATGCAAATGTAGACAAGGAATACAAAGAAAATTTAAAAACATTAATTTACAGAATAAAGAAACATTTTTAAACTTTTACAAAAGTCTACAGAAAGTATACACATTCCTGATTAACTGCTGAATGTGGTATATACATTTTAGTCCAATAATGCATGACATTCGAATCAGGACAACAATAGCCATGTTGGATAAGTAACTTAACTAGAAGTTTGTGGATTTACCTTTAATTTAAAAAAAGGGTCTTATGGACCAACTTGTATCTAGTTTTTTATTAATTTTATTGGAATGTCATTTTCCAAAATGTTGAACATGTCTTCTTTTTCTCCTTTCGGCTGCTCTATTATTGTGCTAGTAATGATATTATTAGCACAATAATCTTTCGATTACAAAATAGATTAGTATTTAAGGATGTTAAGAAAAGCTTCACTATTAAATAATGCCACCTTTACCACGCTTCACTAGAGTAATGTTGTTCCTGGTGTTAGGCTGACTTGCTTTTAGACCAAACATACAAATTTAAATAAAAAAACATAAAACATTTTTACCATACCATAGCACATTTTACCAGTTTATGTAATTTGAAATTACAGCCTTAAAATGGGCAAATCTCTTTATCAAACTATGCCTCCAACATGTGAAATATAGAAACTATTTATACATACACACTCATATAGATTCCGTCCTCAATAATCAATATAATGTCAGAACAACTTCTTTTAAACTCACCGCCCACATACACACCGGTGCACAATTCACAGTGTGGGAATGCAATTTTCCCCTGAGATAAAAAGCGAAACATGTTGTTCACCACCCAAGCGCATCCTTTCTCAACTACATCTCAGTGTTGGTTGTCACCGATGGGCTCTGGTGATGCTTCACACTGACACCCCAACTTCGGCTGGCGCACACACATGCTCTCACACTGCTGTCAGCCTGTCCTGACAGAGCTTGGTAGACAGCTAGCGGCAAACACACACAGCTATGTCAAAGTTAAGAGGATGCGGGCCTATTATTTTGGCAGCCGCAGGGACGTGGGGAATCAAAAAACCACACAGAGCATGATGAAAAGCCGCACCGAAGCGTTCTCTCAGCAAGTTTGGCCAAGCTTTGACTGTTTCAGGCTCTTTCACCACCTAGTTCCCTGCAGAAACTTTGCAAGCGTTTGACATAGCAGTGACATAGTAGATACTCAAGCAGTGACATAGTAGATACTGTAGATAATATTTTAGGAGAGTCCTTTGTTTGTATAAAGTCTGTTGGTATGAATCCATCTGTTCTCCACAGTTAAAAATAATTTTTTAAATGAAAGAATACTTAATCATAACTATTTTCATTTGACAATCCTGGCCTGAAAAAAATAAAACAGTGATGACACATTTGTGCTTTTAGCCTCAACATTTGCTTGCTTATTTAAAAAATTCTGTTTAATATAAAGACAAGATTTCTTAACAGCAAATTTTACGAACTGACAAAGTTCAAAATCTTGAAAACATGACTAGTAAAAATGCAGACCATAACATACACAACATACTTGTTTTACTTAATAACGCTAAGGTTGCTGACTTGTTATTCTAGGTCTGTTTGATCTTAATTGATTCATTTCTAGTAGACACTAGTCAAAGTCACAGTGGATTCAAGATGTGTGTCCTGGAACCACAAGCAGAGAAAATAAGACTTACCATTCGAATTGAACACTGCAGCAAATAGAAACAAAACTACAGAAAATCAGGTATTGCTGTCACACCTGCATATTTTAGCATGTCGTTTTTCCGCCAATTTTTTATTTTTTATTTTTAGGCCTTAATATAATAAAAAAAAAATCAAATTTGAAAAAGTGCAGTGTGGTGGTATAGTCTGCTGTCGCCTATCCCAGTACACATAGGGCGAGAGGCAGGGTTACACCCTGGACAGTTTGCCAGTCCATCGCAGGACACACACACACACAACCACACACACACTCACACTCACTCCTATAGGCAATTTAGAAACACCAATCAACTTTTGGACTGTAAAAGGAAACTGGAGTACCCAGAGGAAACCCCACACAAGCGCGGGGAGAACATGCAATCTTTGCACAGAACGACCCCATGTCTGGAATTCGAACCCAGGACCTTCTTATTGTGAGGAGACCATGCTAGCTACTATGTTACCGACCTGCCCTCTTTTGTAAAAAATGTCATACAAAAATAAAAAAGGCATTTTTTAAAAATCTACATTTATAAATTTGAAATGAGAATTTTCATATGGGCTTTATGTCAATGTTAGCAATGTTAGAATAGCAACGTTAGCTTTTCTTTTCTGTATACCCGAGCCACCTAGTGCCTATTCCATGATTGATTCAGAGTGTCATAGCACTCCTGCCTGGTGCCTCATCACACAATATATAAAGAATTCCACTGTCACGCCGTCCTTTCAGGCTATTGTTTGACATCAAAGCGTGATGAGGCACATTATCATTTTTAATCAGCAGCTGTGAGCTACACTGGCACAGGATGCCTCTGGCCCCCTGTGCGCCCATTACCCTCTCGCCTACAGGAAAGCCAAACAAAACGACTCCCTTTGAGAACGCAAAATGACCTGTCAGTGGAAATTAGCGAGACCCCCTTTCGGCTCACTCTGTTGCCACTTGGCACTAGTTCGTCCACAGGATCTCTTTTCATCTTGTTTGCAGATGGGCAGATGGGGAGTAATGAGAGACCTGATCAACTTGTTACCCTTGTGCGTTCTCTTTAAATCCCAGACAATTAAAGAACACACCACAGAAAATGACTTTAAGCCAGTATCATTCATCATCCTAAACTAATTAGGAGGATTGTGGTCATAGTTAATGGATAAAAAGTACATAAAATATAGTGAGTACAGAGGGAGTGCTGTCCATGACCCTTGAACCTAGAGCTGCATATAAAGAAGCAGATAAATATCTTTTCTTTTTTCACAGGCTAAGGATGAAAGCAGCTGCTGTGACACAAAGGACGAACAACAATGGTTGCTGTGAAAGAGCATACTGAGCCAAAACAAATCCAAGTTCTTTACACAGAGCCAGTCTAACCCAGCGTGTAGTGCAGCAAGAGGATCAGACATCAGTTTGTTTGTTCGAATATGGCACTGTCAATATATGTTAAATGAGACACCTTGACCAGCACATTCACCATATGCATGTGTTTTTAAAACATTCTCTTTCAGATTTTGTCTTTCCCACTAGATTGTTAAATATTGCTAAATGGATTTGCTTATTTAGCCACAACAGTATAGTTGAGTTCTGGGTCTTATGCTAGGACAAAGGTTTAATGTGTCCCCCAAAGCACCCAGTGTGAGCCATAGCCATGCCTATCTTTGGACCCAACTGTGGAGCCTATGACAAAGCAGTCTCATGTGCATCAGGCCTAATGGACAAACTGTAATATGCCCTATCTTTGGGTCTTATCAGGTCTTCTTTTCATGTCCATGTGGGGGCCCTTCACCTGGCTGCAGAGGTGAGGTTTCCTCATTGTGGCAAATTGCTGTGAGTATTCCTCCATTTGCTAAACCACCACCCTTTCTAGAGCCTTTTGTAGCACAAAGGACGTAGACGGGTAGGAAAGCAGTATGACTACCATTTTGTCATTGATTTCTGACTGACAGCTGGCCCTGAATGGGACATCAGTCTTAAATGGCTTCAGCCTGCTTTCAGATGCTGCGATTGGCATTACCTTAGGTTCCTGGCTACAGCAGGGAGAACCCCTATCTTGTTCCTTCAGCGACCTGGCCCACAAAACCGCCAATTTAGCATGCAACATGCCGATTGGAAGGGCCATGCAAGTGGGATACAACCTATTGATGTACGTTCTTGTTGCATAAGTTGGACCTATGCAAAGAAAACAGCATTGAACACAATAAGCTGACCACAACAGAAACACACAGCCAAAAATGTTTGTGCTCAGGTGCCTGCTGCAGTTATCACTGATGCACACAGGGATCCTATTTGCGACTTTCACTGCCACGGAAGACTAATGATTGTGCTGACACAGCTCCAGTGATGCAAAGAGTACGTTGAATCGTTGAACTGCTCCTTGTCAGGCTACACTCTGCTACATGCTGCTGACTACTGCTTGCTGCTGCTGCCATGATGAAGCTACAATTCCACTTTAAAAATGAATATTTGCAACCAGTCTACTTATACTTGTTACTGATTATGCAAATTATGCTCAAACTATTTAATTGGCCTTTTCAAACTACTGTACTATGACAAGTACCGTTCTTCTGTCAACCACCAAACCCAGACTCTTCCATTAGATTGCCAGATAGAGAAGTGCGATTCGTCACTCCAGGGAAAGTGTTTCCACTGCTCTAGAGTTCAGTGCGTGCTTAACACCACTGTATCCCACGCTTTACATTGCACTTGGTGACAAGTGTATGTCTTGGATGCAGCTGCTCAATCATGGAAACCCATTACATTAAACACTGTTCTTGAGCTAATCTGAAGGCTACATGACGTTTGGAGGTCTGTAACGAATGACTCTACAAAAAGTTGGCGACCTCATCATCCACTGACCACGCTCCATCAGTTTATGTGGCCTACCACTTTGTGGCTGAGTTGCTGTCATTCCCAAACACTTCCACATTCTTTAAATACAGCTGACAGTTGACTGTGGAAAATTTAGGAGTGAGGAAAATTTACGGCAGAATTTGTTGCACAGGTGGCATCCTATCACCGTTCCACTCTGGAATTTACTGAGCTCCTAAAAGCTACCCATACTTATAAATGTAAAAAAAAACAGTCTGCATGCCTAGGTGCTTGATTTTATACACCTGTGGACATCGTTACTTGACACAAGATCAGAGTAAACAGTAGTGGTGCAGAAGTGATATTTCAGATAAAATATATAAAAACCTATCAAAGTCAGGCCAAATTAAACAAAGAGGATATTTTGCTTAAGTATCATTTTCTAAAATCAAAGCCTTCTTTTTTCTTGGTAATTCTCACATAAAGTATCTCTAAAGTACTTTAAAGACAGGCGATTAAATAATCGCTTCTATGATATGCCCTTAGTCAAATTTTCACCATTTTAGGTTTCTTGAAAATTAACAATTGCTGATTAGAAAGGCTGTAAATTGTTCTTCTTCTCCTTTCGGCTGCTCCCATTTAGGGGTCGCCACAGCGAATCACTTG
>JAOTQW010000018.1:4896790-4918040 GCA_026260075.1 Sisor rabdophorus
GTGCTGGGAATCGAACTCCGGTCTTTCTGGTATCAGTCCAACACCTTAACCACTAAGCCACCCCTTTTATCATCTGATAATAGTTGTATCTCTCTGTTAGTGCTACTGGATCTTACACTGCATTTGACACTATGGACCACAAAATTCTTTTATACAGACTAGAAAATGTCGTGCATTAGCATAGTTAAATTTATACTTAGCTGACTGCCATGAACTTTTCATTGAATAGTTATCATATTGATTACAAGTGCAGTATGGAGTATCTCAGTTTTAAGGCTATTCCTTTTTTCACACTTTACATGTTACCCTTGGGAGATATCATCAGAAAACATGGTGTTAACTTTCACCTTTACGCTTATGACACTCAGCTTCTGTGGCCCAGCAAAACATACCAATAACAGTTATAGGTGTTCTGATAATCCTCTAGCCAAATTTTTTCGTGTTTATTTGGTGTTTGATGACATTTAAAAATCAAATTACTTATTGTCAAAGGACACCAAAAACAAAACTGTAGACCTGCACCAGGCTGGGAAAACTGAATCTGCAATAGGTAAGCAACTTGGTGTGAAAAAATCAACTGTGAGAGTAGTTATTAGAAAATAGATAACGTACAAGACCACTAATAATCTTTCTCAATCTGGGGATCCACAAAAGATCTCACCCCATGGGGTCAAAATGGACACAAGAACACTGAGCAAAAAATCCTAGAACTACACACGGGGAACTTGTGAATGACCTGAGGGGGCTGGGACCAAAGTAACAAAGTCTACCTTTAGTAACACACTAGCCAGTTCAGGCCAGCCTGACATTTGGTAGGGCACGTTTGGATGATCCAGAAAGTATTGGGAGTAAGTCATATGGCCAGATAAAACCAAAATAGAACTTTTTGGTGACAACTTGTCATGTTTGTAGAACAAAGAATGCAGAGTTGCGACCAAAGAACACCATACCTACTGTGAGTATGAAGGTGGAAACATCATGCTTTGGGCTGTTTATTTGCAAATGGACTAGGACAATGTAATCCATGGATCCAAGTAAAGGATCCATGTAAAGGAAAGAATGAATAGGGCCATTTTATACACCTGTGGCCATGATAGTGATTAAAACACCTGATTCCCATTATCTGGATTGAGCAAATACTGTGGGTAGTATATATTGAGTGGGTTTACTCCGGGTACTCTAGTTCCCTCCCATAATCCAAAAACATGTACATTATGTTGATTGGTGACTCTCAATTGCCCATAAGAGTGAGTATGAGTATGTGTGGTTGTTCGTTGTGTGGCCCTGCGATAGACTGGCAACCTGTCCAGGGAGTATACCTGCCTCTCGCCCTATGTGCACTTGGATAGGCTCCAGAAGACGGATACGCGGGTATAGAAGATGCATAAACTAATATTTTCATTAAAAGTCTTATTTAAAGACCAACCAAGTGTAAAATAGACCTAAAACCATAGTACCCTTTGTACTGTTTGTTGTTTTAGAAAAAACAGTGCTTAGGAGGGTTAAATAATTAAATGTGTGGCCTCTTAATAAAACGAAATCAATTTTTCCAGTCACACAAGCACACATGTACACACATGCATGTGCAAACAAATGAGAAATAGCAAATGCTAAAACATATATATACACACACACACACACACACACACACACACAATCTTCAGGCAAAGTAAAAAAAGCAGCAAAAAATTCATTTGAAAAATATAAACATTTAATAAAGGCTACATCTTTCATAATTACAATAATTAAAGTACCAAGTCATCTTTAAAATGATGCTCTATATAATGCATAATTTACATTTATGTAAAACAGAAAACAATAACAGAATAGATAGGATATCCAAAGCATTAAAAAATCTTTGCAACATAAACCCCTTTAGAAAAGCAAGGGAATATTACACCCTGAATCAGGGCAACACATGGCATGGTATCCATGTAGGCACAGGTACTGCAGTCTAAAACACTGACATTAGGCCACACCCTGTCCAGAAGCTCTATAATAACTTTTTCATACTTTCACACTTTGGAGGGATCTTCCATACTAGGTACAACTTCTCAACATCCTTCAAGTTTCTATATAAATAGTGCTAAAACAAAAAAGGCCACAAATTGATTCAGGTTGATTAGGACCCCATAATAGCTGTATCAGAATGTGTGTGTGCGTGTGTGTGTGGAGGGGGGTGTTATTCACATTAATGTTGCTTCAAGGCTCCTTGCAAGCTGGATTGATTCTACACAATTCCTGGGCTCAAGAAATCAAAGGCACTATGATGTAAAATTGGACAAACTCCTGGATGGATGAGCTAGCAAAGCAAACATTGGATCAACCGAGAAGGTTGAGAAAAATGTGTGGTCCCAGCATGGAAGTCACCTCCTTTTACTGGACATTATTAAAGACTCCTAGCATTTATTTAAAAAAAGGAGAATCTAGCATCATAACCATGCATGTGTAATATTGGGGAAAAAGATCTCCCAATTTAACAAAGCAGCTTGTCCAATTGGTTGGACATGGGGCAGGAGGGAAATGACAGTTTAATAAATATTAGTATTCTTCTGTTGTTACAAAAGCACAATATAACGTGCACATATCTTTGTATACACATACACACACACACACACACACACACACACACCTGCAGTTAACACAACTGAAACTTGGTCAGCAGTCTGTGGTGCGTGAAACACCGGCTGTACAGTAAAGTCTTTTTTTTAATGAAAAATCACATACAGTCACCCGCATCTTCAGACAGTGGTATGCTCATAGCGTCTATTCGCTTTTCCAATTAAGAGTGCCTGATCTCCTGGGCTGCTTTCCTGGAGTCCTCTACCAGTTGGTATACTTCATTGGCTAGTATTCCTTCAATAGCTTGATGAGCCAAAATAAAATTTTGAAAACATTTTTTTTCCTGGATATATTAAAATTTCTTTATCTCTGAAATACAGGTCTATGTGTAGAATAATTTCTTTGCTTGTTGGTCCTGAGGGACAAAGCAAGAGAAAAATTGTCAATCTGTTTGGTTCTCAGTCTGTTCGTTCCACTTTCCCCAGTATTTTGCCCTCATACATAGGAAGAATGGTGCCGTCGTCCCACACTTCCTCAAACACTGCTCCACACTCAAACTCGTCACTTGCTTTTTTGAAGTAGTACCTGTGCAGAGAAAAAAAGAAACACAGAGGCTTAATGCTGCTTCACTGAAACACTTTTAAGGCATCTGTTTTTAAACCAGTTCCTAACCCTTTCCCCTCAGGTCACAAGTTTGCTTGCAATTATTTGCCAAGTCGGCATGGAGCCCTGGAAATGAGCTACTGCAAAGAGGCTTGAGGCAAGCAGGTATTAGTAGATTGTCAACATACAGAGGTTAAAAAGAAGCCTTATACCTTCCACTTTTCGAAAGTTACTCAAGATAGATGCTTCTGATCTTTCCAGGCAAAAATCTGGCTTAAAAGGCTTGAAGGGTAATTAAATGAATCCCCATGACTTTAGTCTTGGGTCATGAATTGTTGTGGGCCCAATTCAGGCAAAAAGGGGGCTCTAAATTAAAAGGGGTTTCATCATGACGCCAGTGTTTCTCTGTCTACTAGAGTCTAATTAGGGCCACTGTCAAATGAAGGGCTTCTTTCACAAAGGTTGATATTTTGGGAGCCGGCAAGTCTGCACATCACCATACAAACATACACACACACACACACACACACACACACACTGGTGGAGACTTTACATAGGTGTATTTTCTATCCCCTAACCCTAACCTTAACCTTTCTGCATTTTTACTTTCTTAAAATAAAACCACATCCTGTTTGGCTTAAAGACCTATAAACAGACATATCACACAACACACATATCTAGTTTTCTATCCTGCTGGGGACTTTCTATAGATGTAACGGCTTTAATACTGTACAAACTGTATTTCTTTTAATCTCCTATCCCTATATATCTTTAACCGTATCCCTATTCTTAACCAATAACATTTCCTTATTTTCACTTTCTCCAAAAACCTTTTGGGCACATAGAGAGTCCCCATGCGTAGATTAAGTTTTAGGCCCCACCAGGCTGTAGAAACCACAACCACAAACACAAACACACACACAGATACAGACACACACACACACACACATACACACACAGTGACCTGACTAGGGTCAATAATGAAATGGCTATCAGGTTGATAATGTGTGACCTGAGGAAATCATCCTTGTCCCCATAAGGTCACCTGCTTCAGTGTCAACCCATGCCTCCATCCCCTTTCCAGCACGGTTGGCTGTTCTAAATAATTAGCTCTATAACGAAAAATGCCCTGTTCCCAAAAATCATGAACTTTTTGTTTTATTAGTGGACCTCACCAAGTCATAAAAAGAATATACATAAAACATTTAGAGAATGGAGTTTGGGGTGTGCAGCTTCCCACAAACAGTTGGCAGACATTATGGATACTAATAAAAAAAGAAAGCAGGACGTTTGCCATACAGGAAGATTTTTCTAAACAAGAGGTCTATGTCATCTTTATTTCCTCTATTATTTTGCTCTGAATGCACAAGAAGAGCGGTCCTTTACGTGGTTGAAAAAAGGGAGGAAGAAGTGGGGGAGAAGAGTGCAAGAAAGGAGAATTTCCATTGAAACACATTTTATGTGGCAAGATTCTTCTCTGAGCAACATCTGGCACCATTATCATCTGGCAGTGCTGGCAAGTACTGTTTTTTGTTGAAATGCTGCCATGTCCCAGCTCAACACATTTCATGCTATTAAAACCATCAGCGTTCTATTTACTTGGACGAGTGAAGAACATTAATTTAAAAAAGTGGAAAGGTTTCAAACTAAAATAAAAGTGTGTATTACACCTGGGACACATACTTAGCCTATAAATTCAATTCAATTCAACTCAGTTTTATTTGTATAGCGCTTTTCACAATGGTAATTGTCACAAAGCAGCTTTACACAAATTGATGAAATTTGTCATTATAAATACTGTCATTAAGCTTATATCTGCTTCTTGCAAGAAATGATCAGACCTGGGTGGGCACTACAACGCTAGTCATTTTAACTGGTAAATCCTGGATCAAAAATAATTTGTTCTTTAACATAAACAAAGAAAAAAAAGATAGCTTATGCAAACACCTGAGAGCATAAGAGCAATTCAGCATGATACAATCACTAAAGAATTTACACGAGTCTTCTGCATGAAATGAAAGACCCAGCCTGTAAGTGTGCCTTACAAAGAAACCAATACCAGATGTCACCAAATGGCTTTAGTTAAAATTCGGTACACCCACAGAATCCCCTCATCTTTCTTTTTCTCTCCCTCTCAATTCCTACCACTCATTTCCAGTAAACGGGCAGTGGTAAACATTCTTTTACACACTACAGTAGTGGCTGTTCTTTGAGCAAAGAATTCTTCTAGTTCTTTGATCTAGATAAAGCATTTCATGAAAGTGGGTACTGTTTTGGGTACTGTTCTTTTCTGGAACCTTAAATTACGTACAAGAGAAAAACTTCAGGCTCTGAAGGGTGTTTACAATTTGCCAATCAAATAATCTGGAAAAAGGAGCAAGTGTGTACCTGTAGTTGCCTTTCTTGCGGAGCTGCTCTTTAAAGTGGCCTAGGGTGAGGCTGTGTGTCTTCATCATGCGCCGATAGGGAATCTCCTCACCACAGAAGAAGTATGTGACCACAGTTTCACTAGCATGGTTGCCAGGAGGCTTCTTTGTTTCTTTTGGGCTGTGAGGATAAATACAAAAAAAAGTGAGTGTGTGTGCATACATTTGATGCATGAATCAGAACACCAGAAAGGAAATAGGCTTTTCTAAATCCATTTTTTCACTGAGTGGACTGATCCTGGCCATATACATGTCTAAAATACTTACTGCTCTGTTGGAAGTGCCTGGCTCTGAAGTGATGCTGCGCTGGACTGGACAGGCACAGCATGGCTCTTGTCTCTTTGAAGGCCTGGTGTTGAATGCCTGATGGATAGTAATTGATAGTCAAGATATGGAACATGTATAACATCTCTTTGTTTAAGCCCAGAGAGATTAAAACAGATTTGCATTTAAGGTCCTCACTTCTGTTTGTGGGGTTTAGTAACCTCTTCCAGACGTCGACGTGCTTCCTCCAGCTGTGCCAGGGTGTTGGGTGGAGGTAGAGGGGGCATGGCTGGGTCCTGGATAAATGGATGCGCAGGCTGATGGGTACGGAGGTGCCCAGAAATGCCTGCACCGCCCCAAGTGTGGGGACGTGTGGACTCAGAGCCGTAGAGCTTCCTGGTGCTTTGAGTGCTGTGAGAATAATAAATACACAACAGTTATTAAAAGTATAGGCATTTGGGTAAAAATGGCATGAGAAGGGCAGGCTTACCTGTGTGGCCTGTGCCTGGCCTGGCGCTCGTTTCCCAGGATCCACTGCCAAACATTCTGTGAACGGTCTGCACTGTCTGTGGGCAGCTGTAGGGTGACACCATCCACACTTTCACTGTTGACCTCCTCACCTGCCCTACAAACACGCTTGGATAGAGCACTCAAACATCTGGAGAAAAACAGAGATTGAATTCATAATTAAATACTGACATTTAGAATAACAGTTTTGTATTAGCTACTAATGTCTTAGGACTTCTAAATCGAAATAGCAGCTCACCCTTGGTTCCCCTCTCCAGTGCTGCTTCCATGTTCAGGGCCTAGGCTGCGGCTGCGTACATATGGTGACGGACAGCACTCAGGAACGGTGGGACAAATTCCCTGTACTCTCCGTGCTGCCTCAGCCTCAATCTGTTCCTTGCTTTTGGGCACTGAGTGGTGATGAATGTAGTGGTGATGGACATGCTTGGAGAAAACAGTGCGTCCAGGTGGGTAGGCAGGCATGGTGCCACCCACAGGCCGGGGTTCAGGGGAGCGAGAGCGGGGTGAGTGCCGTGCCACTCCGGGTGACTGGCAACCAGGTGTCCTAAGTACACGTGAAAGATGCTCATCCAAGATGGCCTGCGGGTCATCTTCGCTTAAATGCCGCTGTAAGGAGGAGGAAAGCTCAGAATCATCACGCTCTTCCTCCTGCATGAAAACATGATACAACACTCTGGGGTTACTTGGTTATGAGTTATTCTCTTCAACGTACATTAAAAGTAAACATATATACTAAACAACCATAAATCTTTTGGTCAGTTACAAACAGTAAAGGAATTTGAAATGGCAAAAGACACTCACCTCCTGGATCTGCTGCAGTCTTTCTTCCAGTGAGCTCATAGTCTCTTGTTCCCTCTTCAGTCTTTCAAGCCTGGCAATGAGCTGAGCGGCGAACGCAGCTGGCTCCACCGGAGTCATGTCCTTTGGTGGCCTCCGTGGCCTCTGCATATAATAGAAATACAACGGTTATTGCTTTATTTGTGTTTAATACTTTTGGAAGCACTGTATGTGAATGTGGTGGTGCTAATAACAACTATCAAACTAGAACCATCAAAGAGAGAGGTCTGATTTACACAGCTGCCCTCTACCTGAGTGCCTTTTTCCATGCACACATCCCTTCACCACTGGTGTGAGCATTTGGTCACACTCTGAGGAGCCTCAGCTTGCGCTCTCTGTAGAGCCACCAAGCCACTTCAAAGAAGCTTTAGCAAATATCAAACGCACACCAGGGCTGGGAGCGACAAAGGCGTTACATTCAGAAATAAAAGTCACATATCAACAGGAGGGACGGGGCGAGAGAGAGAGGGTGTTAAAAAAAAGGAAAGGATTAAAAAAGGAAGATAGATGGAAAGATGAGTAGAGGCCATGTTGTTAGATAGTGCGGATTCAAACAGAGAAGGAAGATCAGAGAATGAGGAATAATCGTTTGCCCACCTCATGCTGGGCACTGAGCTACAGCAGCCACATTGTGTATTCAGGTGGGTGTACATGTGGTCATGTTTTTACATGTTTCCACCAACTTATTGGAGTTATTTTTGTCCGCTCTCATGAAGAAGTCTTATTTGTTCCTCTAATTACCAGTTCCTAACTGTATCAAACCAAAGGATACTCTTCAGAAAGTAGGAGAAGAGGAATGGAAAAAATGCTCACCACAAAGACATCATTCATCTTGTGTATTATGCATGTACGGGTACACACACATATGGAACTTTACATTTGGTTCTAACTGTGTTAAACTATATTTGCTCAAAATGCAAGCCACTTTTTAAAGCTTTTCATCCAGCACAGAGACAACACAATACCAGGCTTGTCCTGTGTCTCACACACCTCCTGAACAGACAAGAGGTTGGTAGTGCTGCTTGATGCTGTCATTTTACTTCAAACTGGTTTCATTCATCTATTGATTAAAGCGAGGGAGTAGATTTAGGTGCCCATGGATAAAATGTACTCGTTCAGAAATGCCTTATTTACATCAACCTGCTGCTAAAATGCTTTGAAAGTTCTTGTCTTTAATAAATAAAATTGAGAACATTTCCCAAACCTAGCACAGAGATTTGAGTTTAATCAGCTATTGTGGTGTTATTTGATGTTAACATAGGCTGCTGCATGTATGTGTGTGTGTGTGTGTGTGTGTGTGTGTTTGTATGTATGTATGTATGTATGTTAGAAGGGTAGGGAACTTACAGGAAAGGCAGGTAGTGAGACCTGGCCATTCATTCTCATGTTGCGATGCATTTCTCTTTGCAGCTGCTTCTTGCTGCCAAGTTTGTATGGCGGAATTCCATCACTGCCAAAAGATAACACAAATAAGAACATACTATACACACCACATTTACTACCAGCTAAGGACACTGCATTTTGATTTACTTCCTAGGTACATACTGTATCTTGCCGAAAAGGGTTCAGTGAAGAAACGTAGATAAATTAGTCAATAGCAATGTGCTAACAAACATCAATTTATGTCATAGAATGTATGTAATGAATGAAATATGTCCTTTCCTTAAACACCGCCTTGTTTCATAAAACGTGCATGTCTTTTATTTAAAGGTACTTATTTTTTTAAGCTTGGACACTCTTCTGGCTTGAGCATTTTTCTTGCCCACTTGGAAGTGTCTGACCTAGCCTTGAATGCTGTCTCCAGCGTGGCTTTCAAAGCGCACAGCCATGCGCACAAAGCCAAAGCTCCAATCTTCATTTGGCAAGCAGCGCTGCAGTCAGCCTCTGATCTCGGCAACATCAAAAGGCTGGTTTGTAAGATAAGGTAATGTTTGAAGTCAGCGCAAAAGCATTCCCTAGTGTCCGAGCAAATCCATAAATAAGATATAAGCAACCCCCCCCAAACATGCGCACATTCTTCCTATGTTGCTTTACTCTCTTTTTTTATCAAGAAAGGAGATTAAAAATTGCTGTGGCTTTTAACAAAAAATGTAATATTAACTTTGCCATTAAAATGGTCCCCAAACATATTGTTATTTCCCTGGCTGTCCTCCCAACCTGTATTGATAAAAGTTGAACAGGGACAAGAAGGAAGTAGCACAATAACTCTTGGTCAGCTTGATGAAGAAGATACATACAAATAAATAAAGAGAAGGTTTATTATCAGGTTTAAAATAATCAACTTTTCAAACATTTGCTGTTTTCATCGAGGGGTTTGGAAGCTTTTTGAAAGTCTGATGAAATGTAAGACTGCTAATATTGAGTAAAGATATTATTGAGATTGAGAATTTGTAAACTGCAAAGAGCAATTTTTTTTAGGTTTAATCAGCCTGGACTTCTCACACTCACACATATACACTTCCATAAGCAGTGCGTTGGCCGGTTATTTGAGGCATCAGGGGAACAGAAGCTGGCCTCTTTCATTGGCCTAGCTTTATGGGGATCGCCTATTCACTTGGGCAAGTAATTTTCAAAGCAGCCAGCCACCCTCTTATCCCCCTAAGCTCGCCTTCTTTAACAATGGGCTGAAAGCGATTCGCTTAAGCCTTTCATCCACCATGCACTTTATTCCTCACTCCCTGCACTTAACTATGCACGCACACAATTGGCTCTACTGCTTGAAGCACCCCACACACAGGGGGGTGGGGTGCTTCAAGCCTCAAACGTGTATGCATGAAGGGGTTCAGGGTTGAAGTTTAGGGCTGGTAAAGTAATCTTGTGCCCCATAAATAGCTAGCATTTCAAACCAAGAAATGGCATGCAAGCCCAGCTTGGTTTCATTTGCCAGCTTGCACTGACAAGTCCAATCAATTCAAATGGTTCCTTTCTTTTTTTTTAAGCCAGGAGACAATTATGTAAGCAATAATGGTGGCTACTGGGTTTAAACAATACACAAGAAGTACACAACACAGAGAAAAAAAGAGAACTAAGCAGTCAAAACAGTTGACCAGGCAGATAGGTATAATTTTAAAAAATCTCTTTCTTGTGGCCAGGTTTGTAGACGTTCATTATATGAATGAGTTGGTATTTCCCAAAGACTGGGCAAAAAATCTTTGGGAATGAAAACAACAGAGAATTTTCATGCTGCAGCACAGCAAGGCATCCAGGACAACAAATTCCCTCAAACATTCTAGAGCAAAGCGTTAACTTTTTCTCACCCTCTTTGTACAATAAATGCCTGAAATGGCACTGATGTTCTTGTTTCATTTCACAGCTATATTTATGGTGCAGATACAAACCAAAGCAAACAACATAGCCAGTGTCTGTTGTTGTTCACTGTGTTTCCTTGAAACTATTTACAAAAACACAAAGCTGGACTTACACACTGCTGTCAGTCATTGACATTGAGTCATCTGTCATGGCATCGCTGGAGATCTCGCTGTCATTGGCACTAGTGGTAGGGGCGAAACTGCAGCCGGACGCCACATGGTATGGGTTTGTGGAATCGGATCGCCGATATGACCTGAATAGACACGAAGGACAAGTTAATATGTTACTTTTCCAAGAAAACAATAAGACAATATTCAAAACTTTTTTATATACTCAGATGTTGGAACTTTATTAAAAAAGATCATTTGAACTCTTTGAAAAGAGGCATCAGGGATTAGGGGTCATGATGTCAACTCTGATATTTTAGCTGTCTTTTATTTGCCTGCCACACCAAACCCTTATGAAGAGCACCAAAAGTGCTGGGTTAGAATATTTTTTTATCTCTCTTCTCATTTGTTTCTTTCATCTTTTTCAAACACCGTGGTATACTCTTTCCGAATACTCACCACCTACTCCCTAACTCCCTCTCCATTACTCTATCCTGCTGTGACACACACTTGTTTTGCTGAAGGAGGACCGGAAGAGCCTGTGCTCTTTGTGGGATAAAAAATATTTGAAAATGACAGTGAGGGTGATCAAAAGATGGAAGAGGAAAAGGCCAAAACTCGAGGGAGATACAAACAGAAAAAGCTCATGAGAGAGATCTAATAACATAGTGAGTAAGAGTCTATACGAGAGTGGAAAGAAAGGAGGAAGTGAAGAAAGGAAAGGGAGGGCCTCTTTTATTAGAATGCCTACTGGCAGGAGGGCTGCAAGGAGTTAAACAGCATGACTACGGACAGAGGCCCCAAGTCAGACCTGACCTTTGGAGGCTCTTGCAAAGAGTCAGGTATTTAGCACAGCTGGGCTCGCATTTCCCCCTCCCTGTCTCACCCTCTCATTCATCTGTTCTTTCACAAGGAACCAACCCCCTCCCTTCCTTTCTCATCTTCTATTCTGCTAAGAAAATTTGCCCAGGCTTCTTCTGTGGAATATTTTTCTGTCTTCAGTGGAGGAATTCGATAAAAGTGATTCAAGGAAGTAAAATCATTGGTTAGCAGATGAAGAATCAGAAATAGAGATTACGATGGCAACTGGCTAAGTTCAGTAAGTTAAGTCGCTGTGGCTTGTTTTTTCCCCCTTAAATAACTTGAATTTAAGGGGCGATGGAGAAGGAACGAGAATAAGGGAGGAAGTAAGAAATGGGTTCCACATGGCTTAGAAGAAAACAGACCAGATGCAGAGAAATAAAGCAATAGTAGTTCAAAGACTGTCAAAATAAAGACCTAATATGTACTGGTCTCTTTTCTTGTTTTTTTTTTTATGTAAGCATTATTAGCATTCTAAACCACCTGAAGCTAAGCTACATTACAAAACCTCACTAAAACAGAGGGAAAGGAATCTGTACTCCACATTTCCCTCCAGCAGAACTATTAGCTAAGAACCATCAGTCTGACACGCCTTTCCTTTTTTACAATGCTAAACAAGTCCAGACATTACACACAGATTGTTGGTGCTAATTATCACTGCTTGTGCTAAATGTTAACGGTAAGAGTGATGCAGAAAAAAATAATCTCTTAATTACACTGTAATAACAGACAAAGCTAGGTCAAAAACTTTCAATTGACAGCTTCACATGTCACAGAACTTTGAATAACATGCCACAGTGATACTGGATTTAAAGAAAGAAATGAAGTTCACAGTGAGCTGATCATTCTAGGCTACACTATGAACTTCATTTCTTTCTTTAAATCCAGTATCATGTAGTATTTTATTTAAGATCACATACGTAGTACTACCAAAGAATTTGGGCTGATGGGATTTTGAATTTCGTTTCATATTTTGGATAAATGACACAATCGTCCCCAACTCTTTGATGTCTGGAGGCGGATCTGCTCTGCTCCATCAGCTCCATCCATCAGCGCAGCAATTTCAAAGCACAGGAAGCGAGCACGCGCCAGCAGAGGGCTGTGTGTGTTTTCTTGTGTGTGTGTGTGTTAGCTCTTTGTAAAAGCTGGTTCTAATGAAAGCAATATTCCCATAAATCTTCTTCATAGAAACCGAAAAAGAACGTACTGGGGTTTTAACATTTCGAAAACTGTACATGTTGTGACAAAAAGAAACGCATAGGAAAAATGTGTGAAACTTTTTAGAACCGCGCTCTTACCTGTAGTTTTTCTCCAGCACCTCCACGGTCCTTAGGGAAGGCGCAGATCTCAGCGCTTTAGCCGACAGTCCGACCACAGCCAGCGCTTTGGCTTTAAATTCATTACAACTCCATTCCTCCTCTTCGTTTAAAGTTGGCAGGTAGCCGCAAACGAGTTTTAGACTCCCGAGCGCAGCAGGGCTGGTGTGTGTGGGGTTTTCACCGCCACTGCGCACATACTCAAGATATATTTCTGACTGCAAGAACGTTTGGTACGCGTTCTCCTCCATGCTAGACTGGATCTCAGTCTGCGCCTGGTCGAACATGGCTGAATCGATCTGCTGTCGTTTCACGTTGTCCCGAATAAAAGTCTTGGTGGCCGGTTTGAGGCGCCTGCTGACAACGCTATCGGCTTCGATGTAGCGTTTATAAATGGCCCTGGCCACTCGCAGCGTCTTGCTGTCCTTTAAGTCCATTTGACGGAAGCCGTTACACGCAAACCAAAAGTCGAGCGCGTCGGCGCAGTGCTCGCGCTCCAAAAAAACCCGAAAAAGACGCGCGCCGTCCTGGTCGCCTAGCAGCGAGTGCAGAGACTTGGTCCAGCGCGCGAGCGGCGAGTCCGGTGAAGCGCTTCCCTCCGGCTCGCCCAGGCCTTCCTCGTCCCTACGCGTCGATTTCGCCGTTTTCTTTACACTCTGCGCGGTCATTTTGCTCGGCAGTTTGCGACACTTGGTTTCGCCCTCTTGGCCTGGCACAGGCGGACGGGGGGCATCTTCTCGGAAGCTCGTGGCCACGGGCTCTGTAAGTGTCCCGTTCATGGCTGCGCCGCTTCTGGCTCCTGAACTCGAGTCTAATCTCCCTCAAACTCTCGCTTGAAGTTAGCGGGGGAGCACCTCTGTTCGGCTTCTCTCTGAAAACACACACACAATATTGATCTAGTCAAAATCAGATCCGTTCGAAACTTCAAAGGAAGAGCGCACTCGTGCTACACACACACACACACACACACCGGCTTTCAGGGGGGTCACCAAACACCACTCTCACAAATCAAGAGTCATCACATCTCATAAGCGGCGATTAGACGCGTTATTGCAAGTAAATGATTATTAGAATTAAGAATTAAAAACAGATCTCGACACAAACCTTTGTGACCTTCTCCACCCGACTCCATGAGATAATCACTAACACGCTAAACATGATCAGACACGCGCTCACGGATCTAATCTACAACGCATTCTTAATAGTCACACACGTAGTTGCTCTGTTCAACACGTTCAAGAACTTTATCGGCTGGTAAATCGATGCATATTACCGTATCCCCACATTACAGACTGTAACGCAAATAAACTCCGCCAGGAAAGCCATTTAAACACGTCACCTGAATACCTGAATAAACAATTACCGTGAGCAACATGCTAAACATAAAGTCTATCCCCGTGAACTACACTAACAGGCGCTGGAATACACGGTAGTAACGTTACTACTAAACGTGACTTTCTTTTCCGAGTTTGCGGTTTCCTTTTTATCTGCTTTTTTGCTTTTGATGAATAATACTAACAACGCATTCAACTTCAAACACCCCCCCCAACTACCACCACCACCGTTTCAGATGGAGACATTTCACACAAAAAAAGTTCTAGTAAAAAGAAACGCGCATTTTACCTTTACCCTTTAGTCCAAAAAGCGATTACACACCGCCGCGTTACTTTGAAGCGCGTGAACAACACATCAAAAGCGGTCCTGTGGGGCCAAAGCAAGGAGAACATGGAACTTACCATCGACCCATGAGTTCTGTTCTCCCTACAACTCCAGCGGTTTCCCACGATTAACAAAAAAACAGTCCAAAATATCCAGTATTGCGACGCTCCTCTCGTTTTTCAGCCCGTTCTTTTGTTGAAGTGGCAACAAGAAAATTTAAAAGCGTTTTCCCCCGCGTTTTTTTCCTTGAATATTTCACGCAGCCATTGCCGCACAGCACATCTCCTGTAGGCTATTCCAATATGCTCTGGGCTCAGGGTTTAAGTGCGGACATCAAAGGTAGAAGCCGACAGCCTGGTCCCGAAAGGTACATAAAAAGAAATTAGCCTGTTGGAAAGGGGTAAAAAAAAGGTCCACGACTTAGAACAACAGCAGAAATGCGCATAATTAAAAAAATACATTGTACTCGATGTACGGATAACGCTAAATAGATTTTCCTTTAACGTTTTATTCACTCTTGGAAACTTTTCGCAAAACAAAAGTTTCTACTAAGGTGCAAGGACCTTATCAAAGACAAGCGATCTTGCGCCAACTCCCCGAGGCTTTGGAACGTCAGAAGTAAGTGATCTGCCGCCCCAATAGCGTTACATCCCTGCGATCCTTCTGTAGCTACATACACTTTCAACGCGCGCGAGTTTATTTTAACCCCTTCTCTGCCAAAATAGCCCGCACAACGTAACGTGCTACCCTGGTGGTTTAAAGCAGACCTTTCAGAGAATGTACATCAAATGTCCAACCAACCTATAATAGATATTTTTTTACAAACAAACAAAGTTCTTACATTTTCATTCCATCCTTTAAACTGTAAGATACTTTAACATCCACTTTAATATCAAACAAATAACAATAGTACGGTTTTTTTTTGTATTATTACCTTTGGTTATCTTCACAGCATCTCTTTAAAAGTATTACATATTACATGACGGTCTTTTTAATATTCTTCTTAATTGATATACTGGATCATAATGCGAGGATATTAACTATATTAAATTAAAGTCCTTAATGTTTATTATACACATAACTAGCAACTAAGGTTCACACATGGATTAGTCACATGGGATTATGCCTTCAGATATGAAAGTTATTATAAAATATTATAGTTAGTTTGGTGTTGGTGAATAAGCTCCTAACGAGTTTTCACAATACTGATTAACACATACTCTATAAAGTAACATAGCTAGTTATCATTCATTCATTTATTCATTCATTCATCTATATCCGCTTATTTCCGAACCAGGGATCACAGGGGTCTGCTGGAGCCTATCCCAGCGCACATAGGGTGAAAGGGAGGGCCACACACACAACCACACGCACTCACTCCTATGGGCAATTTAGAATCACCAATCAACCTAATGCACATGTTTTTGACTGTGAGAGGAAATCCACGCAAGAGAAACACGGGGAGAACATGCCAACTCCGCACAGAATGACCCTGTGCCCGAGATTCAACCCAGGACCTTCTTGTTGTGAGGCGAACGTGCTAACCACTATGCCACCGTGCCACCCATTTATCTATTCATTCGTCTTCTATACATGCTTATTCATTAACTCAGGGTCATAGGGGTCTGCTGGAGTTCATCCCAGTGCACATATGGCAAAAGGCAGGGGTACACCTCGGACTGATGACCTGTCCATCGCAGGGCCACAGATAGACAAACAACCACACACACACACGCACATGCACACTCACTTATATGGGAGGCAATTTAGAGTCACCAGTCAACCTAATGAAACCATAAAACTCAGAAAAAACCCATGCAAGTCCAGGGAGAACATGCAAACTCAGCAGAGGACCTTTTTGCTGTGAGGTGGCTGTCCACCTGACTTTATGTGAAATGCTAAAGTTTTTTCATGCAATCCAATACAAACACCATCTCCTAATGGAGCTTAGGGGCTTTGTGCTCAGGGTCAGTGTCATGCTGGAACAGTGTTGAAATCTCTTAGTTCCAGTGAAAGAATAATTTAATGCTACAACAAAAGCAAAAGCTTTCTAGATAACTGTGTGCCAGCTGTCTACCTTTTACGCTGCCACCTTCAACACTTTGTGTCTTCTGTGGTGTGAGCGCTCACACTTCTTTCAATTCAATTAGCTAATTGGACCATGTAGCATATGTAAGTTTAACAGAAAGTCATTAGAAAACTTTGAGGACTAAAGTGGAATTAGATTGTAGGCAACCCAAACGTGGATCTTTCCCAAACTAAAGGATGTTTTTGTATTCTAGAGAAATTACAATGATTCCTCATTACACTATGACATCAAAACTAAAAGTCAATAAAGATACTTAAGGTTTTCTGTTTATTCTCTTTACAAATAGCCTACATCTGTTTTTATTTTAGCAATTTTTTTTCATTGATTGTTTTTTATATTTCAAAACTCACAAGTACTTGTTCTATTGCGGTCTGTATTTCCCCCTTAAGCATTTTAAATAACACAGCAAACAACAAATAAATAAATAATTAAACAACCAACTGTTCTAGCATGCCATCACGTCTGAGTCTTATCTTTCAGACCCAGAGGAAAGATGTCCCAATGATCTCACCCTCATCTTACTTCAAAGGGCCTCATTGTTTCTTTGATGTTGAACATTAACAAATAGGATCATAAAATTAGTACAGTGATAATAATGTACAACAGTGTGTCAAAGAAGTTGTGCTCTATATGTTTCAGCGTGATGGCATGTACACTCGCGGCTCATACTGTTCAATCTTATCCGATTCTAAAAAGTCTCCATAGCATATTTTCTGCCTAATTGTCCCGAGCAATTACACAGAAGAATACAGCCCCGTAGTCCACAGTTAACTGAATCCACATGCAAAAACCTAAACTCTATCTCAATTCCCTTAGCAGCAGGAGACTTTGACAAAGGGATTAATAGTCTTGGATGGACCATTTACAATCCAAATGGTCATGCATAAGGACAATTGGTCTGATTGCTTCTTGATTTAGTATGCCACATGTGGATTATTGACTTGAAAGAGTTTGGGAGTTCTGGATAAACTTTAAAAAGTACACACAACCATGGTAGCTATGGCATAATTTTAAAAACGCTGATGCAATTGGATTTTTATATATATTGGGCCATAGCATTTTTAAATCAACAAGTCTTGTGAATCCGTATTAACCTAGAAATACCAGAAACAGTATAGGGTTATATGGTTAGCATTTGGCCTCACAGCAAAACTGTCCGATTCGGGTTCGATTCTTGGGCAAGGGGTCTTTCTGTGTGGAGTTTGCATCTTCTCCCTGCGCTTGCATGGGGTTCCCTCCACAGTTACACGGTACTCCTTCCACAGTCCAAATACATTAGTTTGATTCTTAATTGCACATAGGAGTGAGCGTGAGTGTATGTGTGTGTCTGTTCATCTATGCATGGCCCTGCAATGGACTGGCAACCTGTCTGGTGTGTACCCTTGCCTCTCGCTCTATGTGCGCTGGGATAGGCTCCAGCAGGCCCTGTTACCCCGAGTTCGAGAATAAGCGGATATAGAAGATGAATGAATACATAAATGATGAGAGTGGATAAAGTCAGTTACAGGGTCCATTAACAGAAATGGCCACAATGGGCATGTGCATATCAAAACTATGAACAATGGAGCGACAAAATTGGTCTGCTCTGAAAAATCACATTTTTGTTTCACATTATGAAAATAATCTGTGTCTGTGTATCGTTTACCTGACAAAAAGACAGCACCAGCATGCACAAATAGGAAAGTGTGAGGCTCAGGCATTATATTCTGTTTGGTCGTTTTGGTTCAATGTAAACTTGTAAACATCAGGGGAATACATTGGTGAACAATATAACTTAGTCATGATGTTAATACAATAAAGTTAGCACAAACCTGTTACTCATATACATAAACAAAGGGTAAGAATCCATATTTAAAATTCATAAAAAAAACTTTAACATTGGTCTTTTTTGGAACTCCATTTACCAAGTCAACAACTAGTCCCTAACCCACAGCCTGTGTCCCTGAACACCAATAAAAATAACTATGTTTGAGAATTTCTGCTTCTCTCCTCAAGCCAATGATCAGTACCTCTACTCAATTACCGAATTATCTGCTGCTTCTTTCAGTTCAGAGGTTAAACTCTTAACAGCGTGCTTTGAAGCATTTGAACCTTTATCTAAAGCCAGACCAAACACTTTCTGGGTGACAATGGAAAAAGAAACTAAGTGGTCGTCTTATAACAATTATTGGAGAGGTCCATTGGAAGCATCCAGTTTTACCACTGCAGAATGTGTGTAAGTGAGACAGGCAAAGAAAGTGAGACAGTAGGAGATGGAAAAGGAAAAAGAAGAGAAAAAAAGAGAGGCTATAAGCAAAAAGCACATAGATCACAGACTGCGTAGTATTTATATCCTCTAAAGGAAAAAATATATATCCTCTTTCAAAGGAAGTCCAGGACTATAAAATTTTATTAAGAAAGCTAAATGTGATGGAGTGCTTTGATGGAAAAGTGGTCAGCAACATGATCAGCAACAATATTTGATAGTATATCTAGGGTCTGCTGGAGCCTACCCTAGTGCACATAGGGCTATTGCAGGGCCACACACAGACAAACAACCACGGACACTCTCATTCAAAACTATGGGCAATTTAGAGTCACCAATCAACTTTAGATACATGTTTTTGGACTGTGGCAGGTAACCGGAGAACCAGAGGGAATAGAAAATGACTAAATCATAAAATTGCAATAATGGCTCTTCAGATAAACCATAGATAAACAAGCCGAACTCATTAAAAAGTAAAGCTCCCATGTTTACTGCAACATGATTCTGATATCTAAGTAGTCGGGAGGGTAATGATCCAACCCAATAATAATTTAAAGAAAGAAAAATAAAGAATAGAACAAAGTATCATGGAAAACTAGGCTGTAAATTTGCACAACTCAAGTTTCAAGAAAAAGAAGTGAGTTTAGTGGAAACAATAGTCTATTGAACAGGAAGTGAACAGGAAATGGGCAGCTAATGGGCTGTATGTCGCTGTAGAAGTGTAGAAATATGCTTAGTGACAAGATGACAATAAATGTGACCTTGACCTCAGATAGGATGAATGTAAATGAAATAAATATTTCTATTAGCACTTTGTCTCTGTAGTAGGCTCTGATTTCAAAATAGAGGCATTAAGCAGGAGGTCAGCTGTTGTGTTGGTTGTCTCTACACCTCATAAATAAACCTGAAGCCTGTAGAAATTTACCCAGGTGCTATTAGTTTTTATGAAAACTCTAAAAATACCACAGACAATATTTAAATGACTGTACCTCCTTCCTTCTATTTTGGCTTATTCCTTAGCTCGGGGTCACAGGGATGGGCCACACATAGACAAACAACCACACACACTCCTACTCACATCTATTGGCAATTAAGAAAACCGGAGTGCCTGGAGAAAACCAACACAAGTGTGGGGAGAACATGTAAATTCCTTAGCACAAAAAAGATTACATGCATGAGAATCAAACCCGGGACCTTCTTCTGTACCCCTGCCTCTCGCCCTATGTGTGCTGGAAAAGGCTCCAGCAGACCCCCGTGACCCTAACCTAGGGAATAAGGAATAGAAGATGAATGAATGAATGTAAACTCCCTGGGATAACAAAGATCAGAGAGAATGTGTGGCGAACTGCTAACCACTACTTCACCACGCCGCCCTGTGTTAACATTGGCTTATTAAAAATATTGCAGACAAATAACAGAATAAACCTTAATTAAAAAATGTGAAAATGTGTTATTTTTGACACACTTTTGCAATAGAATTGGGGTCTAAAACACAAATCTTTCAGAGTGCATTCTAGATCTTTAGGAGACCATAAATGTTTCACTGAAGTACTAGCTTCTTTCTTGTAGCTGTGCGCACATGCCTTAGACTGAACAAGCTAATGTTTATGGAGTAAATCAACCCCAAACCCAGGTAACCCTCTGCTGTGTGTGTGCATTGTGAAGGCAAGTTAGAAAAACAAAGGTATGTTGGAAAGATGCATGTCCTAAAAAATTCTATTTCAGTTAACAAAACATTATTATCTATTTGGTGCATTTTTTAAAAAGGTATGTTGAGCAACAACTCGGGTATAGCAAACGCCAATTTATGCTATTTAGTAGAGCGGAAAGTACAGAAAGAATTACAATGTTTGTTTTTTATCTCTAATGGTAACTTTTAACTAATGATCTCAGCATCTGGCTGTTAGCACTTACAATGGACCAAGCCCATAAACGCGACACTTATCACATCTTTGTGTTATTGTTTTAAGGTGCCTACACGCCTAACATTAGGTCATATTGGCACCTGCATAGCCATTGCTGAAACACAGCAAACAAAGCCAAAATCCAAACCCATATCACGTCTTACTGCTTTAAAGCCTTATACACAGTCTGAGGATGTGTTAATACACAAGATATGCTTCACACATCCCTCTCCCTCTAAGGCTTACTATAAAAGTAATGGAAGCAATTCAGCATAAGACAATGTACTATTCTTTTTGTCTTTTAGGATTATTACTCATTATATTGTATAAGATAACTTTTATTTCATTTCATCTTCTCTACCCGCTTATTCCTGGATCCGGGGGCACGGGCTCTGCTGGAGCCTATCCCAGCGCACATAGGGCGGAAGGCATGGGTTACACCCTGGACAGGTCGCCAATCAATCGCAGGGCCACGAACACACACGCACACATTCACTCCTATGGACAATTTAGAGTCACCAATCAACCTAATGCACATGT
>JAOTQW010000018.1:4924210-4934502 GCA_026260075.1 Sisor rabdophorus
ACCCCAAGCCCGGGATTCGAACCCAGGACCTTCTTGTTGTGAGGCGATGGTGCTAGCACCACGAACCCCCACCCCCAAACAAAATTTCGCTGTGCTATACTTTATATCATTCAATATATTTTGTGATATATTTCTATTTTTGTAACAATATATAGTCCTGTGATTAAATAAAAAGTGAGAACGTTCCTGACTTCATTATTTTGTGTAGAATAATTTAAGCTTATAAAAAAACAAAAGCAAGAATTTAGAATTGTTTGTGGTTGGGGACAGAAACATGGTGTTATTTAAGGTTATAAGGTAACACAGCAATATTACTAAAAAATTTATGTGAGCGGAAGGAGTGGAAGCTTTAGTGAAACTCAGTGAATTAAGGGGCATATAAATGCATCAAGTAATGTCAACAAGTAACATTTCATGAACAGTTCAGTCAGTTACACTCTAAGAACTGAAATGTACATTAAAAGATTTATTAACTAGCAGAACCAAGTGACCCCAAATTAGGGAATAAGCTGGTACAGAAGCGGGTACAACACATAATACCTGATATTAATATATCTGTCTATAGGGTCATATGAAATCCAAAAGGTAGACCCTGACACAGTTTTTGCCTAAAGTTGAGGATATCATTGGTTTTTGGACATTATAAAATGGAGTGCTTATGCTTATATGGGGTTCAAAGCATCCACTAAAATGCAAGGTGGGTCTGCCAAGACTTATTTCTGTTCTCCAACCACAATGGCACAATAAACATTCCACTGATATCTGAACATCTGAATCTAAGAGAAGATCGAAGATCCACCTCTTCCTTTAAAATTTAAAAAATCAAAATAAAACAAGTACATGAAAATTCACCAGTTCTTGGGTTGTTACAAACTCTTATAGCATGAGATTAGCATGGTCGCCTTACAACAAGAAGGTCCTGGGTTCAATTTCCAGGGATGGGGTCTTTCTTTGTAGAGTTTGCATGTTTTCTCTGCGTTTGCATGGGTGCTTCCATTACCTTGCACAGTCCAAAAACATGCACATTAGGTTGATTAGTGACACTAAATTGCCCATAGAAGTGAGTCTGAGTGGTTGTTTGTCCATTTGTGGCCCTGCGATGGACTGGCAACCTGTCCAAAGTGTACCCCTGCCGCTCACCCTACGTGCACTGGGATAGGCTCCAACAGACCCCCGTGACCCCAACTTAGGAAATAAGCGGGTATAGAAGATGAATGAATGAATAAGTTGTGAGACTAAAAACACTTTTGGTTTTCGCTCTGGACAAAGGTATCTGCCAAATGATGTAATTTAAGCAAAATAAAACTGTTAGTCCCACTATTTCTGATTTGGTGGGACCATTTCTGATATATCTATGTTGATAGACAGGACAATAATGATCCATCAACTAGATACAAGACAGCAGTTATACCATTTAAACTAAACCTATCAACTTGTGCTTAATATAGTACAAGTCAGCAAGAAGACACAAAGCAAGCAAAAGCTGACTTGCCATTTGTGCCATGCTTTCAATTACAATAGTACCTGCAAGGCTTTTCTCTTCAGCAAGAGACTAAACTCCTCTGCACTCAGGTCTTAGCTTGACACACTTGACTGTAAAATCTGCACATTAAATATCCAGCGGGGTAATGTTACATGTGTAAACGCTAGCTCAGTTTGGAGACAAAGGAAACTTTGGGTTGGATTGGGTAAGCACAAAAGTGACTTCTAAACATTGTGTTCTTGGAAGTAAAAGAACTAAACAAAGAAACAGTATGCGTTTCACAGACATTAAACCTTGTGAGCTGTACATTTAACATTCCGGTGACTAAACTGGCATTTTTGTAATGTCTGTAGAGACCTGATCCAACCATTACTTGTGATGTCTGACGAATAAAAACCCTGAACATAATAATAGTGTGTGTTTTTGAGCCCTCTATACTCATTTACACCAATAACCAATGATTCCCATGTGAACCATCGACCCATTGAAAAGAGAGATATTCCTAAAAACAAAAGGAGGGCAATTTTAATGAAGCTGGGAATTCTTTGGTCAGCGTTCTGGTTTTCCAGTGGAGCCACTGGTTAACCGAATGGTCATGGCGTGCAGCAATATCATCAGCATTGAGCCGAGCAGACGAGTCAAGCAGCAGAATCAGGCGGTTATTCAAACTCTAAAAGCACAGCAGTCTAGAAGGTTAAATATGCACAAAGCAGAATTTTTAAAGAAACAAACTGATGTAATTATATAGTACAGCAAGATCTGTCTTGTCTAGTCCAAGGAAAATTGTACATATAATTACAGTACCACCAGAATTTGAATTAGGTTTATAATTTGGTCACATTCAAATTGCATGAGAATATACAATCAATTCAATTGTAAAGGGAAAAATGGTTCACAATCTATAAACAACATTACTATACTATACTTTAGTCTAAGTGGTTCATAATGTAGGCTGATTATATTCATACACTGCATGGTTTTGTTATTAACATGGGAATTTAAATTATGGTGAATTAACTGCCAAAGCTGTGGGCTATGAACAGATTCTAAAAAAATAGGTTTTAAGATGAAATTAGAAATGGGTAACTGACAGAGCAAAAGGCAGCTTTTACCTGTGGTAAATACAAGCTGCGTTCCTTCTTTAGAAGCCAACGTTCTGAATTGAACATTCTGACAAAAATGTTCCAGGAGTGGGTGTGTGAATATGCACGCACACACACAATGGTTCATTTCAACAGAGCTTAGTTTAGCGCCCCACCTTACACACACATAAGGATCAAAGGGCACACTTTTGCCAAAGGGAATCTTTGATCAACACGTGCCAGGTCAGCTGATGAAAACCAGTAGCACAAACTGATGAAAAAAGGCTATTTGCTTCATTTAGCTTAGATGTATGTTTAGAGATACAGATACGTGCAATGGTCCAGATGTAGTGGTTTTTGCACAGAAAATAACCAGAGCTTTAATTGTAACCTGAAGCTATGAACTCTTCAGGCTGTAGGGCAGCTACTTTGCAGTGCTCCATACACTGGAACATGCATTTAAATAAACAATATTGTTGCTCATAAACTGGTGGCAGTCAAACCTTGCCATGTGGCCTTTATACTAGTGTTTCATTAGACCTATACAAGCCATGAGTGACCTCCACCATGAATGTCTGGTCAGTAATAAAAGTCTCTAATTCAATCTGTTTTTATCCAGGTTAAATCTCACAAAAGACAAATAGCGACATGCGGCAGGCCACACACGCATCTTTCTGCCATCAAAAATATTATGATGTCATAATGCCATCATAATTTACAGTGAATAAATCCTCAAATATAAGTTTGATAACTCAAATATAAATTTTCATAACGCAATCTTCTTGTGCCATCAAAATAGTCTGCTGCTGGACAGATATGTGCTCATACAAAACTCAAACTGGAGTGTAACCCAATGATCTAGATAGCCTTATAGTCACAAAGTTGAAAAGGAGGGCATCAAAAAATAAAAAACCCAGAATGAAAGTCTGTATTGTAGAGGTGTTGGACATGATCCACCAAACTTAAATATTTGCCTGCCATTGGAACAGCAGATAATAAACTACCATAAATCCTTTCTGGGTCACCAAAATTGGTACTGGGGAGCTCAGCAATAACCATTGTTAGTTAACTTTTTTTTTTTAAATTAATCTAACAACAAGAATTTTATTTTGTCAATGTTAGCATTAGTTATTAACGGAACTTTTTTTACTAGCTTAACCAATCCAATAGCTTAGCCAAACCAGTATAACTGTTGAGTGTAGTGTGGTGGTTCTTGTAGTATGTGAGTTTCTAAATATAATAATACATAAATATAATAAAAAAGAGATGCACCAAATATACGGGCCAGAAATATATGCAGTGCCGCCTACAATGTTCACTGTGCAGGTTTCACGCTTCCTACATTTGGCACAGTGTGACACTATGCTTTTAACATTATAAATTATGGAAAATCATGCAAGATGTCATTAACAATAACTGGTCACTAAGCACACACTGCAGGCACAGTTTTTTAAGCAACTTGTTCCTACATTTTTTAATCAATTTTGTAAGACTTTCTACTTTAAGAGCAATAAGATACAAAGTAGTTAATAAAAAAGTTATAGGTTTTTAGGTTTGATAAACAATATGTCCTTAAAAACATTTTGCATTTCGGCTTAGTGATTTCTCTACAGAAAAATTACTTTCTGCCCTTCAGCTAGATAGTGGGATACAACAGTAACAATCAACTTCTGGTTAAACTTACATGTTTCTTACTGGTACTAAGTTCAGCTTAAGCAGTACGCTGAGACTGTATACAATTATGTACTGTAGGTAACAGGGCAAGCAAGCAAGACCCTAAAGCTCTGAATAAGGATATGTGCAAAATTCTACAAATTTAAAAACTTTATGAAAATACAGAACTTGCAGCTAACTTAATGCAAAAAGCTTAATCATCAGCAAGATAAGCAGTCACATTTGTCACTCATTCGATCACAAAGAATTTGTGTTAATGAGGAAAGCAAGTACATAAAATAAAACTAGTCTTGTTATTATTCAATCTTGTTTCTTTAGTAACCTTTTTGTCCTACACATGATCTCGTTGGATTTAGAACCCCTTATAAGAATTCTGTGATCAAGATAGGAATGGCTAATTTATCAGTCAATTGTCACATTGATTGTTGTACCAGCATTTTCTGGCAGAAAACTTGAAGACCTGTAGAAAACATGAGAAAAAATCTACAAAGGCATAACCCAAGGAGTCGTAAGACAAAAATGCTCCTTTTCTTCTTCTTTTACTTTAAATTATTAGTATTATTATCATTATCTGCATTATCTATTAGTATTATTATCTGAACCTGCATTTTTATAACATAAAAAAAGACTGATTGCGATCTTAGGGCATCTTAACAGCACAGATGATTAATATTCCTGGAAAAATTCAAAAAAATTATTTTTGTGACCTAAAGAAGCATAGCGAAAAAGTATTGGGTTTTTAACCAAACATAAAAGAAAGAGAAAGAGATATGAGAAAGGTGGATTTAATAAAAAAAAAAATATTTATTAAAAAACAAATTTGAATGTGACATTTCTATTGTAAAAGTAAAATGGTTGAACATACAACATGCAACATTTATTGTGACAAACAGCATGCTCTATTAAGCACAACTCATTTGTTCATAAAAATAAATATAATTGCTCAGTGCATAAATACATTTAATAAAGAATATCTAAAAACATGACAGAAAACATAAAAGCAAATCATGGTCCAAAACTCAAATGTTGGCTGAGGATGATTGAGGGTGAAAACTCCAATGCTGATTACTGCATGTCCTTCATTGCCTGAGACGGAGTAAGAGAGAGAGAGAGAGAGAGAGAGAGAGAGAGAGAGAGAGAGTGAGAGAGAGAGAGACATAAATAATAGATAAAATAAATGGAAAGTAAAGAGTAAAAGAAAAAAGAAAAAAGAAAGAAAGATAGAAAAAAAAAAAGAAAGAAAAGGAAAAAATGAAAGAAAAGGAAAAAATTAAGTAAAGAAAAAGTAAGGAGAGCAAAATAGAGGGAGTGAGAAAAAGAAAAGACAGAAAGAGAGAGAGAGAGAGAGAGAGAGAGAGAGAGGCATTTGTTTGGAGTTGTGAGTGGCAGGTCAGGTGGGCATGGGGAGGAAGTTGACACTGAAAAGGTGGAGTGGCGTACATTCCCCTTGACAGATGGCACTCAACACAAGCACTTAACACAGCAGGGGGATTTGGTCCACTACAGACACAAAGGTGCTGTCTGGTACATTGTAATGGTCAGGGAGTAAATCATTGACTTTATTTGCCATCAGATCCATGTCCTGCCTTTCTCTTCCTTTGGCAGCTCTGTTTAAGTGGGCTAATATTTGAATAGTCAAGATCCCTCATTAAACACAGAAAGAATGAAGATTAGAGAAAACAGGAAGTGTGAATCGATCAGCAGCTCCCAAATGCACATACTTTTTTTTTGTTATCCTTGGATCACAATGACCTTACACCTGGGCTCCCAGGGGCCCTAGACATGGCATGCGAGTTTTATGAGTTGTGTGTTACTCTTCCTAGCTTTTTTTTTACACTAGAATTTCCAGTTTACGCTACACCCCGTTTTTATGTTTATCTTATTATTTGATGATAGTTAATAAATAACTGGACATAAGTCAATAATTTACCTAATTGCACAAGCCAAAAATGCAGATTTATTGATGAAGGATTCTAATAACTGCAGTTCAAATGCCTATCTCTGGTTTGCCTGCAGGTCAACTTTATCCAGAAGAAAGCAAATGGTTCTTTGTTGCAGCCCTACACACAATGTAATGCTGCTAATGGTTGAATTTAGTAATTAAACGCATACCCCACATTTTCACCAGTATTGCAGAGACCAGCAAAGCTAAAAGTGGACTAAATAAAGAAATACCTAAACATGCAAAAATGCAAAGTGCAAATAAAAAACAAATATTGTGTATTTCTGTATAAAAGAAGTAAAGGATCTGTATCTCTCACCTCCAGCTGCGGCAGGCATCCAATTCTTCCTGTAAAACGTATGCTTTCTTCTGGAGAAAGTTGACCTGCAGGCAAACCACAGACACAGGCACAGGCAGACAGACAGACACACACACACACACACACACACACATACTAGTTAACGGCTACTCGAATGTCCTAAACAAAATAACACATACCACTGCTTCTATATTTTATGGTAAATTCATACTACTCATAAAGGCCGTAGAAATATTCAGCATTTAATTATTTATAAAAGTCTAAACACCAATATCCAAACTCCAGCTGACTTTGTCCTTTTTGCTCGTGACCTTCTTGATGAGATAAGGGCTGCCCTTTTGATTCAGAAGAGGAAATGCTGAGAAACTAAGTTGCTTTACTTCTATAAACCTAGTTCAGCCAGTGTGTTAGATGGAAGTCAACAAACTGGAGAATGTAGTAGATCTCTGTAGCTCTCTCATGACAGCACGGCAGGATCCATCAGGAGTCCGTTTTTCTCCTGAACCTGACCTTTAAGAGGGCAATAACCTTGCCTGAACTTTAAAAGAGTGCTGGGGATTATTCTGCCCAGGTCAGCTGAGATCAACACACTCCACAGAGGACATCCGACTGCCTCTGCAACTAGTTGCAGAACTACTAACAGTTATTCCACTTATAATTCCAAGTGATTCTGGTTATCTGGACAACTATTGCATAGACTAAGGTGAATATCTCCAGCTGCACTTTACAGCAATACAAAAATTTACACACAATTTAATTTCCAGATTTAATTTATTATAATGCAAAAGTTAATGAACTATACACTGTGTCAAAGTAGTATTTATTAGGAATTTATTAATAAATACTACTCTAACAGTGTATAGCTCATTGCATTATAATGAATTAAATCAGGAAATCAAATTGTGTACATTTTTGCATTGCTGTAAAGTGCAGCTGAAGATATTCACCTTAGTTTATGTGATAGTTATCCAGATGACTACAATCACTTGGAATTATAAGTGAAATAACTGACCTGGGCAGCACTCATGATGAAAAAAGAACATTGTATGGGTAAATAGGTATTGTATTTTCGTATAACCAACACATGGAAAGGCCTTTCACTAGATATGATATCAAAGTGTTGAGTGAATGAGCAGGTCTGTGGTGCAGTGTTCCCAGTTAATTCCATAGGTATTAGGTAGGGTCAAAGTCAGGGTTCTGAATATAACATACCCTGTCTTCATGGCTTTGTGCAAAGAGAAATTGTCGAGCTTAGTGTTAGTGGCGAGAAATGACATAGCTACAGCATATAGAGTATTCCCACACTGTAGTTCTATGTACAGAAGTTGAGATATTTTATTTAAAATGTGGATTTACATTAACACTTGCAAAATAGGTTAAGATCCTATATTTATAAACTTCAACACTTTTGGATTAGATCAAAAATAGCTGTGGCACAGAGAGGAAAATGATACTATGACTTCAAACAAACAAAACCAAATGTGACAACTTTTAATTTCGGTAATTAAAAAGACGAAGTAACATATAAGCTACACAAAAGAGCCAAGAAGTTCACAATTTGGACATTTTGAACTAAAGAAATAAATCTATAAATAAAATAAATCTATAAATAAAATAAGCCTGTTTTTTGTAAATTCAGGCCCACAACCCTTATATACTAATCAAAATTTAAAATAAAAAGAAGAGTGAGCCGGCACTGGGGTGTAGTGGGTTAAGGTGCCGACACCCACATGTATAAGTTCCGGTGACCCGGGTTTAATTCCCACTTCATACCTCTGTTCTATTAATAAAAGCAAAAAAATGCCCCAACCCTAAAATAGAAAAGTTACTGGACAGATGCGTGTATCTGCTTCTTGCCTGTGACTTTAGCGAGGTGATGGTGTCCTCCAGCTCCTGTCTGAGTTCAGAAGGCATCAAGCCTTTAATCTTTAACTCATACTCCTGCCGGATGTGTGTGATCTGTTGGAATGGATGGAGAGAAAATGTTAGATGTCCATAAGCTCCATAACAGTGCTAACTCCGATAAACAGAAGAAAAGGATGAACCAGCTAAACCGGTAAATAAAAGGCAGCGTTAAATATTATTTAAATAATTCAAAACTATATTTATATTGAAAATTTTGTACACATTTTAGATATACATATAAAACAATTTTAATCCAGAAATTTTACTATTACTTATAAATTATTTCTGAACAAAAAGCTTATATAAACAGACATTGAGGCAGATTTTAAGACTTAACATAGTGAAGAGGAAACAGGAAAATATCATTAATTTAAATTGTAATAAAAATAAATCTGAAACTTGAACTCGAAAGTTTTAGAATGCAGTAACTGTAGATCATTTAAAAAAGAGAGCCTGTGATACGGACCCTGTGTAAACAATTACAATACTTGAGTGTGTCAGTTGTTTGAAAGGCAAATTTAACACCTAGATTTTATACATCATATCCATGTAAGAAATAAATTAAATAGTTAATGCGTGCATTATTGTAAATTGCTGTTTGTATTTTATATATTTGTATTTTAGGGATTGAAATCTGTGCTTGTTCGAATGAACAGAGTTCTAGATTTCTGTAATTAATCTTTCAGCACACAATGAATTGATTGACAAAGACTTTAAAAAGCACAATACAAACTGTCTTTTTTTTGTTTTAGGACAAGAAGTAGTAGATGTTTTTTTTACTAGCTCTCCTGCTTGCATTCTCCTCCCAAGACCATGAAACATTGGCCCAATGTTGGTATCATATGGGTCTTTACAGAAGTGAAGATCAAGCCAACATGTTTAATTTACATTTTTAAAGAACTTGTTATTACCATACTATGGCATCAAATTATCCACTATGGCATCAAATTATGCTCCACAGTCCAATACAACTTGTTCAGCACAGCCCACAGCACAACAGAACTATGCTGTACTGGCAGCCTTGCGGATAATCAGAGTTGACATTCTGTGATTGTTTGCCTCTGAGTGTGGGAGGCTAAGGCATCAGATGTAAGGGAGCAGTTCAAATGAAAAAGCCATGGAACCGCACAATGTGTCTGGCTGTGGGCCCAATATGGACAGTTCTATTAGCTCAGACTGTCTGGCTAGAGACTTGTCAGTTGCAAAGTATGAAGTAACTTCCTCCGTTACAGCTGTGCACTGAGAAACATATAAGAATGTATAGGAATGCATGTGTGTATTACCAGTCCTGTGGCACTCCAGCAGAGTGAGTTAAGATATGTGGCATGAGAAGTAAGAGAAAGTATTACATGAAAACTGAGCTGTCATGCAGGAAAGGACAAAATCATTAGATTCCTTATACAGATCTGTAATGTTATGTAATATAGCAGCAATTTGTTTGTGGCGTCATGTTTTGGGCTGAAAACATGGGGAGAAAGCTGGCCGGCCCTTTCAAGGTCCCTGAAGGTGTTAAAATGACCTCTGTGAAATATGCGGAATTTCTAACTGACAAATTTTTTGGTACAAAAAAAAGAATTGTGCGTTTTGCAGCAAGATCATCTTTATGTATGTACCTGTGCATCATTGACTGCTATTAGCATAAAAAAAGAAAACCTGATGGTGTGACCACCATCCTCCTTGGAGCATCATGAAGGGATCTATAAGGGTGGGAGGCAATTCACGTCAAAACAGCCTCTCTGGGATGCTATTATAACATCCTGCAGAGAAATTCCAGCAGAAATTATCCAAACACTGACAACTTCCGAGGATGCAAGATCCCGCGCACGGGGTCTTTCTGTGCGGAGGTTGCATGTTCTCCCCGCGCTTGCGTGGGTTTCCTCCGGGTAC
>JAOTQW010000018.1:4946472-4960097 GCA_026260075.1 Sisor rabdophorus
ACTCATTGCAAGTTATCACAAACGCTTGATTGCAGTAGTTGCTGCTAAGGGTGGCTCGACCAGTTATTAGGTTTAGGGGGCAACCACTTTCTCACACACCTTAAAAAGTGAAAGAAATTAACTGTGGGAGTTATTATTAGATCCAAAACTACTGATAATCTCCTTCGAATGGTGAACAAAACTCCCAGAACCAGACAGGGCGACCCAGTGAATGACCTGCAGAGAGCTGAAAAACAAAGTAACAAAGACTACCATCAGTAACACATCACGCTGCCAGGGACTCAGATTCTGCAGTGCCAGACGTGTCCCCCTGCTTAAGCCAGTACATGTCCAGGCTCGTCTGAATTTTTCTAGAGAGCATTTGGATAATCCAGAGGAGAATTGGGAGAATGTCATATGGTCATCTGAAACCAAAATAGAACTATTTGGTAAAAACTCTTCTCATCATATTTGGAGAAGAAATTATAGTGTCCCCAGATCTCAACCCCAAAGAATCTTTGTAGGGAATTGAAATTCTGTGTTGCCCAATAACAGCCGTTTTGAGATTAACTTTTGTTATTGATCAAATAGTTTTTTCCCACCATAATTTGCAAATATATTCTTAAAAAATTCTTTCTGGATTTCTTTTCTCATTTTGTCTCTCATAGTTGAGGTATACCTATGATGAAAATTACAGGCCTCTCTCATCTTTTTAAGTGGGAAAACTTCTACAATTTGTGGCTGACTAAATACTTTTTTGCCCTGGTGTATATATGTGATATACAAAGCCCTACAAAAAATAGATTAAAATATTAGGCAATTTGAACAGAACCTCAGCATCCTTACTTACAGCCATTTTTAAAGTAACTAGTGAAAATAATGCATGTCTTTGAGATGCCAAGGTCCAGAGGTGTGATACAGTGCTGGTGTCAGGCTGCTTCCTGAAAATCTGCTGGCAGTCATCAGTTGTAATGCTTTCATGTGGTTTTTACTGGACTGGTGAAGTAAGCCAGTTAAGGCTTGAGAGGACAGTAGAAAAACTCCTTATTAAAAACAGGAAGGTCATTTCTATTCTGCAGAAACATAATGTCTGAACTTCAACTGTTTTCTTCAAATTGTAGGTTTTCTTTACCAACTGTTAAATCTTTAAAGATTAGTTTACATCAAACCCCCTAAATATAGTACACCTGTACAGACCTGCAGGAATGCTGAAATGCAAGCAATAAAATTGAACACTTTAACACACATTACATACAGCAACACACAAGAAAGGTAAGCTTTAAGTAGCCTTTACTGGGTGGTCCTTTTTTAAAGATAAGGCAAGTATGTGTGTGCGTGTGTGTGTATGTATGGGGGGGCACCAAAGGTTTTGTTAGCAGCAATTTCACTGTGTTTGGAATTCCTATACGCAGCATGGCATTGTTAAAAAAGATCCCTTAGATCCTTCAATGGCCACAAGATTGTTTAAAGTAATTTGATCAAACAAAAATTAAACAAAAACAAACAAACAGAGAAAAAACACCACACACACCATCCAGGGGTCAGCCCACTGTTAATGATGTGGTTGATTGTCTAATTTTAATTTGATCTAAATTAGCCTACAGTTTTGGGCTTAGTATCTCACTATCAATGTATTTATCAAACAAGGTCTTAGGGAACTAACATCGATGTTGCTGTCCAAGCAAATGGGTATTAGTCCATTTTACTAATAAGTGCCTCCACTATATGATGTACTGCATTCTCCTATGCCAAGCTTTAATAAAAATACAGTGATTAGCCTCTTGATAAAAGTAGCTGCCAATCGAACGTGAAACAAAAAGCCAGTTTACTGCTAGTCCACATAGCTACTACAACAACAGCTGTATGTCACTAGAGACAGCTGCCTTCTCTGGTGTTTACATTTGTGAAAAGACAAAGGATAGGGATAAGAGGAATCCAAGAGCACCAAAGGAAGAGAAAGGAACAGCGAAAGAAGTGGAAGTTGCTGGAAGAGATTTAAAGGTTTTCTTCATTTCTCCCCTAGCACAGCTGGATATAAAAGAAGGATTGTGTCTTTAAAGCTTTCTTTCTTCCTTTACTCCTTGTTTTGTTCTCTGCGGTGGCTCCGGTTCTGTGAAGGCCGCTTACATGCCTTGCCTTTCAAACAATAACAGTTCAATAACCAGCTCTCCCCCTCCTCCCACCAAGGCCTGTGCATGCTAGCATGTCCTTTAGAAATCCTTGAACAGACACGAAACACAAAAGACAGTTTGCAGTAGGGGGGGGCATCCATGTACAGCATGATATAATTAAAGGAAATGTGATGCTTTAAAACTTTGCAGTAGGGAAAAATAAACTGGAGAGAACTTATTTTTTTCCTTTACTGTGCTAGAGAATTAACCATACAGCTTGGTCAAATGCGAAGTGAAAAAAATTGTTCAAATTTAGTTCAAAGTTAAAAACATAGGAGGGCATAAAGTTTGCAAAAATCTCCAAGTGAGAAAAAAATAATTTACAAGGCTGCAAGGTGTGATATTGTCCTGGAACAACTTTTGGAATTGTTTCCAAAGCAGGATGCTAGAATCCATCCAAATGCTTCCTGTGAAGTTGGACATGCAGGCATTATTTCTCTTTACTAAAATATGTCTTAAACAATTATCCTTTATCCATACGACACACACACAGCAGAAAACATCACTGCGTCTCAGATTTTGCGGTTCAGAATAGCACTTATGAAATGAACTTATGTTTAATTTACAAAGGGTTCACTCAACAGGAGACACAGATTCTTTTTAAAATTGGGCAGAACAAGATTCTGAAAAATGCACAACTCATGTTTCAATACAAGTTTCCTAATTTAATATATCAACTTATATTTTAACTATAGACAAAAATACATTGCCTTATAATGGACATAAGACATAGCGAGTAAAAAATAATAAGCATTAAAAAGCCTACACACATCTGAATTAATTCGCCAATATACCTCCAACCATGGCTATGTTTAATGTGAATATTAACTAAAGGTTTAAAATAACACATCTCGATCAGCCAAGGAGCTTTGAGGGTTTCCTTGAGCCAGCAACAGACCATGACTTATACCGGGCTTCCAAACCAGAGGACACACAATCAATACAGAAACTTGCAAAAAAAAAAGGCATGCAAACAATTAATATAGTGCAAGAACAAACTCATACAACTGGTACAGCCTGTCAGCTCCTTTCTCATGATGTGAACATGACAATAATAACCTAATCAACATTATCATTATGCAATTTAAAACAAAAACAAACCTAATAAAATGTATATGCTGTGATAACATTCTAATAGCCAAGAGTCACATTTAGGCTTTTGCATTCACTGCTGTAAGGAAAAAGCTTACGGCTTTAATAACGTAATGATGCAATGCAATGAAAAGCACTCAATCAGAGAAACAGTTTAATCTTATAAAGAAACAAACATCAACTGCAGTTTTACATTTAATGTTTTATTTATTTTTATTATCAATATGATAATTGATATATCAAGTTAATTAAATGCTGTGTGGGAAAAACACAACAACCTTTGTTTGCGGGGGGCACAATTGACAAGTGCCATCTGTACGCTGCCAAAACAGGCAAGGATTCTGCAGTGCATTTGCAGTGTCTATTCTGCTTCAGAAGTAAAATAAATATTTCAACAAATAAATCATTTCATACCCCCTTATAGTCTCTGCTAAACCTTTTATGTAATGCAGTCCTCTAAGTATGTGTGTTTCTCAATAGAGCTTTAAGCCACTAGCAGTGCTGCATTTACCAGAGTACATCATTCACAGTAGCAAATTACACTACATCTCTCACCCTGCTCTCCTGTGAAGACTCGAGTTGGGGGCAGGCAGCCTTTTCTATTCTCAAATCTGTGAGTCAGAACCGCAGTGCATGTCAGGACACATTTGCAACTCAGGCATGCTTGAACCGAAGTTGGTCTTCCCACAGCTCCACTCTACTACTGCCTGGAGGAAGCCAAATGTGACCTGAACCCCGTCAGCTACCACCTGCTTAAGCAGACATGTGGGACCCGTCTGATTACGGAGACTCCTAGTGAGTCATAGTGTACAGTGCACTGAGGAGAAGCACATTAGCCTTTGAGAATAAAGAGAAAGGGGTGAGTGGGTGTGCTGTGTGTTAGCAGGCAAAATAAAAGGAAAAGATTTTGCGTGTTACAACTAGGAAAATGTAAACGATAGCAGTACACCACTATACACCTGATCATGTGTGATTTAAACAGTATTTTTTGCAAATTTCTATTCTATTATGAGATCATTTGCCAGAATATGATCGTTTAACATTCCTTTGAGACACTGGATTGAAAAATAAAGGTTTTAAGGGATTTTATTGAAAATCTTTTCTTTTTCTGTCGCTTTACTTGCAAGTGGCCAAATTATCAGAGCAAATTAAGATAGTAAATTATCAAAACTTTGCTCTCTCACTAATCCCAGCTAATAGAATTCTTTCTTAAGGCCTTATCAGTGATTCTTTATTTGGCCAATGGAATTTAGGTACAGTACCTCATTGTAGCAGACTTTTTAGAATCATACTATTATTTAGTCATTAATCTTCTACACCTGTTTATTTCTTACTTACAAGGGATGCTGGAGCCTATCCTAGTGCACATAGGGCCAAATGCAGGGGTATCATACCATCGGGGCTATAAAATTTTATCATAAAAAAAGAAATAATCACTTCAAAAATGGACAGTAGGACGAAATAAATTCATGAGTTAACTACACAATATAAAATTTGGTAAAGAAACTAAAGAAACTGCTATTCATCATCACCACCACCACCACCATCACTATTTCTGCTGCTGTAGCAAGATACGAAACTAATTGTTCCTTTAATTACTGTAAAATGTATAGATTTTAGGTAAAGAAAACCTTACATTTGCTACATAAAAAGTTATTAACAACTACAATAGATCGGTGCCAACAACTTGTTCTCTCAGATCAAACTAGTGTGTCTCAGAGAAGGAGGAATGGAAATGGTCAGCTAGATGCCTTGTATGTGGCATAAATTAATCGTAAATAATGGTATAAATAATCCCTTTTTTCACGTTTCTTTTGGGTGATATCTGAATTGTGATAAAAATAGTTATTGTCAATGAAGATAGACGTAAACCCATCTGGCGAATGGATTCAGATTGCAAATTTTACAACCACGTGACTAACCACCTGTTTCGCTCCATCATGCTTGCCCTTAATTTAATTTCATATCATTAGCACATATAATAATTCCTTTTATTTAGACATATTGGTAAAACTGTTGTTGAAAATAATTAAACCAAACTTAATTACAATATTTATTTCCATGCATTTCCAAAGAAAATTTTTTTTGCTTCCCTGCCTTGTTTTAAAAACAGCCTTAAATCATCCATCATGTAAATAAAATAAAAGCTCAACTATTTATTTTGTTTATTGTGTCATCCAGTCAGGTGACTGTTCAAGTTCTTGTAAGTTTCATGTATCCCTGGCCTATCTGTTGGGCTCTTTCAGAAAGATTGGGTAATTAGGATTTATACACAAGTTTTGAGCATCAGGAAGATAATTACATGTGTAAAAAATTACATATTTTGATTGTCACATTTAAGAATTTTCCCTGTTATTTAGGTCAATAGGTAATTATTTTTATTATTTTACACCTGTAAAATAAAGGCAATATAATTTTTGTTTGGTTTGTTCAAACAGCTATTAAATGTGACAAATTGTTGTTAGAGTAAGCTTAATCCAAGTTCATAATTTCTGTTACTATATTTATTACGATTGATTTTTTCATAATAACAACCTATTTAAAACATCTACATCGTAAAATATTGTTACTATAAAATAAAATAACTACTACCTGACTAAAATTGAATTTTGGTCATACGGCCTACCCCAAGCTCAAAATCAAACTTAATGTTACGAAATGATTGGCTTAACAGGTGGAATAAAAGGCAGGTTTCTGTACAATCCTGTTGCAAAAATCCTGCATGGTGACTGCATTATTTTCATAAAAACCTTTGAGGTTCTCTACTATATTACGCATGGATTGCTTTTTTAAGAAGCAATTGCAGTTAACTTGTCCACACCTTATTCACTTTACAGTAAAATGAATTTTGAGTCATTTAAGTTAGCACATGCAACGGGTGAGTAGAGTTTAGCAAAGGATAAAAAAAACCACAACAACATGACATCACAGTTTATCCACTCACTACTGATAAGTTCCTGCTTCATAAGCTGCATCTTTTGTTCTCTGGTCATGTTTCAACTTTCTTTGTTTTGCTCTCACCACCAGTCAATCCTTGCTTTTGTTACATGCATTAAGACTATGCATTTCTAATTCATTTTTTGTCATCTGGCTTTTTATGATTAGTAAGGAATTTGTTTTGTCAATATGAAAATAATTGGTCTACATAATTGGTAGAAGTTTTAGTAACCCGTGTTTTAGAAACCATAACAGTTAAAGAAAAACAATGTCATTCAAAAAACAGAAAAAAATTATTGGTCATTTACTCATTTATATTATTTATACATTTTGTATGTGTATTTGTCTTGAAAGCAGTGATCTATAGGCTTGTGGACTGCGGCCAAGGTGTGGACCTAACAAAGGTTTATTTACCTTAATAATACTACAGACTAGTGACAGTATGAAAGTGTCATTTTGGCTGATTATGATGTATTGTGATGCTCATAGGCAGTCAGATTGTTAATAGGTTACATGTTAACAAATTGGTTGTGAGAACAGGTTGCATTTTTATATTCAGCTTATTTATTACATTACAATACAATACAATGCAGTTAAATATCTGGTATAATATACTCAAGGGGCAGTGGTGGCTCAAATGGTTAAGATGCTGTTGTTGTTGATTGAAAATGACACTGCGCTTTGACCCCAACCTTTCAAAGTGGAAAAACCTTTTACTATATGTTGTACTGTGTAAAATTAGAAGCTGGAATTTAATGCAGATGCCCTTATTCAGAGAAACCTACATTAATCCCATTTTTTGTACTTATCTGAGCAGGTGCTGGGAGATAATTGCAGTGATCTTCTCTTATCTCCTAACTAACACAACACATTTACTCCTATTATGTATTTGAGTAGATTGAATAATTTGTTTTATTTTTAACAGACCCTAACGATTTTTGCATGGTTAGAATTTCTGGGAAAGCATTAAAAGGTAAAGGTATATTTACACTGCAGCTGTGTAACAAAGTGAGGAGGGAATTTACGTTTTTGTAACTGAATCTTTCCCATATAATCAGACACCAGTACTTCACATTAAAAACAGTCAATCACTGTTAATCCAACTGAGACAAAAACAAACCTAGACTCTCTAAAACCAATGTTTGGGGTTAACACACTTCCCAGGATCCATTTATCCAGCCACCTGTTAAGGCCCATAATAAAAGAATGATAGAAGTCTAGCCCTGGGGTATATACCAGTCAAGATGACAGCGTGTCCACTAGTGACTATACCGGTTTGAGGTCAGACTCCTCTTTTCAACAAATTTTACTTGTGATTTTTCTAGTAGATAACTGAACTTCAAACTAACATTCATATCTAGAATGACATGCACAGCACACCCATTTCTGTTGGCCACCCACGAAGAAGGAGTTGATCTTCCAGCAACCTCACCTACCCTTCTGTGCTGTTTTAGTTTCAAATAGTGATGGTAGGTGGGCTTTGGAACTGATAGTCTGCTGTGAAGAAAGCAGACTTCCTAGCACTCACTAAGACCTAGATATCCCCACACAACAACGCTACTCCAGCTGCACTATCCCAGCTGCACTTTTCTCCATTTTACATCCCGGAGATGGTGTTTCATCTTCCGTCTCTCAATTAACTCTTTCTCTTCCTTCGAGATTAATGCAGGTTCAGTCTCTTTTTCAATCCTAAATGAGATGGATACACTTTTCAGTGTCTTTCCTACTGATGGTATCCCCTTGTTAGTCCTCTGCAACCCTGGATAAGCTCCACTCATCCTTCCTCTGATGGACTCTTCTCATTGGATGTCAACAGATCTCTCCCCAAACACAAAAGGAGGAAATGTGCTGGACTTGGATCAGTTTTTTTTAACTCATCCTTTCACAGTTAAAGACATGTGTTTCTAACCCTCTTCACACCCGTGTACCTTACTTGGGATTGCTATTTCTTGTACTTCTAAAACTACCTTAACCTGAAAAAATGTACATTCTGTCTCTCTTCATTCTGTAGCTTCTTTTACTCTTAAAAACACTTCTTGCCCTGCTCCCTGGCTATCAGATGTGCGCTTTCTCTCCACTTGCTCCGAGGAGCTGCTCGCATCAGATTCAAAACAGTGACGCTTGCCTATGAAGCCAAAAATGGAACCGTACCATCCTACCTCCAAGCACTTATCACTTTTTTCATAGCTCAGCACTCCCACAGATCTACAAAAACTGTTGGACTAGTTCCACAATCCCCTGGGACTTAAGGTCGGTCTGCCTCACGACTTTTCTCTGTCCTAGCACCAAGATGGTGGAATGAACTTTTCTTCATTGTCAGGCGTCACTAGCTGTCTTTCAGAGACACTTGAGGGCGCACCGCTTTTTTAAACACCTAGCACTTGACATATGGATAATAATAATAAAGAGTAGTTAAACATTAATGTTGCCAATGTATGGACTGGGTTGAAGAGGTACTATTGGGTGTGAGTGGGTTAGTGATACAGAAAACTGTTACAATTTATCTTAGCAGAACCTAAACCACTGACTAAAGACAGATTTTCACTTCACAATTGTAGCCGTTACTATTGCAAATTTTTACAATTGTAAAAGTGTTTATAATCATACGCTAACATCTATTACCTTTGAATGCTAGTTTGACACATTCACCAACAGACGATTAATGGTGGTCATCATTTTTTCCTTCATTTCACACAGTGTGACTTCCTAAGACGACCTTAAATAGAAGCAAAATAATAATAACATTAAACAACAGGAAGAGAAACTGAGTTAGGGAGGGAAAATGAGTGTTATGTTTAAAACTTATTTATTTTTACTTTATATTATTAATAATTTTTTTATATGACAGGCACAGAATTTCTAAATAGCTATTCTCTGTCTGTGTCTCCCGAATTGGGTTTGCTTTTATAATAAACCACAGTTGTCTTTTAATCTCCAACTGTTGTCCATTTTGCCTTGAGGCAACATTAATTAACATTAGATCTGTGTTAAAGCCAGTGGATTGTGAAATGTAAAAACCACAGGATGCCATTTTTTTGTCTTAAATAGTTTTAAGAGAAAATGTAAACAAATAGGAGAAATAAGAAGAGGAGCCTTTTTTCTGGAATTTTGCTTAAACACGGAAACAGACATCTGACATCTGAGTTGCCGAGCTCACAACAAAAATGTAAGGATTATCACACTCAAATACATCAGACTTTGATGTTCTGGTTTCATTTTGTTTTGTTTGAAGATTTTATAATCTAGCAGCCAGGAAATAATGTCAGCTTCTGATGATAACTGCCTATGATGAATATTTTTGGTTCTGTTTTCTGCCTCCCACCCACCATTTTTTCTGTCTCTGTGTAAATATATTCAACAGAAATGTACAGATATCTGATCAGTAAGGCAATTGAAACACCTGAGAGTTTTGTGCTTTCAAAAGTTAAATCTTGCTTAGCTACAAGGTCTTAGAAAACATTCTTATTAAGAGCAGCAAGGACATTCCTTTACCCAAGTTCAAAGGGCCACAGGCATGTCTAAATAGATGTACCTTAAAAGAAACAAATGGAATGTAGACTGTGGGACATCTAAGTTAATTTGAATGCGGTTCCTTTTTTCTTGTCTGTTGAAGGTGTACCAGGCTGTTACTTGTTTGATCTTGTTTATTAACTGTACTTTGCACATAGCACAACATTAACATGCCTATCATTCTGGACATGATTAAAATAATAGTCTTTTGTTCGTTATGGTTGTTGCTGGCAAGATTTGTGGTTTAACTGGGTTTTGACCATTCTAAATGTACTTAAAATACATTACATTTAAAGCATGAATCACAAATTATAGAGCATACAAATACCTGCAAATAAGCACTTTGTGTTGTGCAACAGAGCTGGTAAACCTGCACTTTAAATGATAAGTATTAACTCTGACTAACTTTGCTGTGAGGGTGGTGCAGTGGTGTAGGGAATTAACACGGTTGCCTTACAGCAAAAAGGACCCGGGTTTGATTCCTGGGCAAGGGGTCTTTTTGTGTGGAGTTTGCATGTTCTCCCCATGCTTACATGAATGATGCTCGACTGGTGACCCTAAATTGCCTATAGAAGTGAGTGTGAGTGATTGTTCGTCTATGTATGGCACTGCCGACTTGTCCAATGTGTACCCCTGCCTCTCGCCCTATCCGAGCTGGGACAAAGCACGTATAGAAAATGAATAAACAAATGAATAAATAAACCGTGTGTACATTTAAGCTGTGTGTACAGTTAAAACACCAAATAGACAAGGTGCTGAGTATTTGTTTGGATGATGTGGGGTTTAAGCCCCACTGCTACCAGTCTTCCACTGTTGTGTCCTTGACCCTTAGCGCTTCCTGTCCACTCTCAAGAACCCCTGCAACTGTGCAATCCCCAATTCAAAACACCTCAGTTGCTTATGTAGTCTCTTGTAATCTCAAAACCTGACTACTGTCAAACACTTTAAGCAGGTCTTCTCGAGTCCAATCCGTCCTCTACAGATAATTCAGAATGCAGCGGCACATCTTGTTTTCAGCCTTCATCTTGTTTTGCACAGCACTGCTGCACTCTTTCCAACAGCTTCAAGTAGCTGCATGCATCAGATTGAAAACACTGATGCATGACTACACTGATGCAGTCACTCATCGCAAAATCAATTCTCACATAGCTCCGTGCTCCCTCAGATCCACGGAGCTAGATCCACGAAGCTAGATCCACTAGTTCTGACATCCTCTAGGACTCAAGTTCCGTCTGCCTCATGACCTTTCTCTGTCCAGGGACCGATAAGGTGTTTGTCTTTAAGAGATGCTTGAAGATGCATCTCTTGAAGACAGACAGCATTTGACACCTAGCACTCGACATATTAATAATAAATAATATTATTAAAAAGTAAAGTATCCACACTACTTGTTTAACAGTTTCTTTGTTGTTGTTACGCTTTGTGTTGTGATCAATTGTACCAGTATTGAGCTGTTTAATGATGTGACTTAAGGCACTTTTGTATGGCGCCCTGGACAAGAGCGTATACCAAATGCTGTAAATGCTACTAGACTTATATAACAAATTTAAAAAAAGGAAAATATTAGCCACTAAATAACATCACATTTTAAACATTTAAATTACATTACTGCACTCTGTAGCAAGGACTCAAATTAGAATTAGATTAGAATTAGAATTAAATTAGAGGTTGATTGATGTGTTTGTGTGTGTGTGTGTGTGTATGTTTTTGTGTGCGCAGGCTCACCTTGTTGACACGGTCAGCATCCTGGCTGAACTGCTTTTTTTCCTCACCCCAGTGTGTATGTGCTTCCTGTAGCTGCCGTTCCAGATTCTCCTGGGTTTGTTTGCTCCTTTCTTTAATGGAAAATATTGTTGTTTGCAGTTCTGCCAGTGTCTAGAGGAGCACATACAAACAATGACAAGACATTTTCAACACTCAGATAATAAAGAATACAGTCTTGGAAAACAACTGGATTTTTTAAGTAACTGGTACTAGTGAATTACTAGATGTGACTGTATCACACTTCTCTAATCCATAGAGTTCAGTATGACATTGGTCCAGTCTTTGCAGCTATAACAGCTTTAACTCTTGGAAAGCTGTCTACAAGGTTTAGGAGTGTGCTTTTGACCATTCTTTCAAAAACATATTTGTGAGGTCACACTACAGAAAGTTGGAGACCTCTTTAACACCAGCTGACCCTGATGCGTCCTTTCAAGTGAACTACCATGTTGTGGCTGATTTGCTGTTGTTTCCAAACACTTAAACGTTTTGATAATACAGCCAAAAGTGGAAAAACAGCCTCATGTTAAACATAAAGCAAATGATTACATTAAGTTCTCAAACTTGTAGCACAGGTGGACATGTGAAGGAGCTAAACAGTTTATCTGTGATGCTTTAGTCAAATGGAGATTTTATTTACTAAAAGAAAGTCAAATGTGACCCAGGGGCAACTGCTTTGGGGTAGAAAGATAATTGTTTATAGTGTGCAAACATTCAGCAGGAATAATTAGCTTGAAATCCATTCAAATCCATTGTGTGGGAGCAGGGAGTGAACACTTTAAAACAGCCACAAAGCGAGAGATTAAGCTTATTCTGTTAGTGGGTAGACCACATGAAAGCAAAAAATGCTACATTATTATGGTAACATCAGTTAGCTAGGTAATCATTATTTTGCAATATAGATGCAGTCTTCAGCCTGGAGCTGCACACTCATATCTGTTTTCTTGTTATTCCTGTAGCTTTGCACTGATATTTAGGCTCTTTCGAGTGTAATTGCCTCGGCTCGCCTTCTTTAATTTGACAGCCGCTGTTTAGGCTGGGAGTGAGCATACATCCTGCTAAAGCTAAACCAGTTAGATCATCACTCCACAGCTTGATGACTCTGCATGTGTTTTTGCATGTGCCAAAGTTAACATTGCCCTTGATGCAAATATATAGGTTGGTGCATATTTAATTGTCGTATTACACATGTGACTGTGCTGTTAACCGAAAAGGAAAGCCAAGTCTTGATAAGGGGGTAAGTGTTACAAGTGGGATGTCAGTTAGTGGTTCAAAGGCCATGCAAATACACAATATCAAAAGAACACATTGCAGCAAGGCTTCGCGTCCCACAGTGCAAGTGAGATTCGAGGCAAAACAGATCAGGGTGTGTTAAACATCAGATGATAATTATAACAACCATGTTAAATTCTATCTAATGGTTAGTGTAAAGGTGGAGTATTTAATTTACATTCAACCAAAGGCTGCTTTCTCACACCAGTGCAGCAAAGGGGGAAAGAAACATGTTTGCTAAGCTCATGCCATTTTTTAGCATGAAAAAAAATTATGGGGGTAACTATGGGAGCGTTCTCACTACAGAAACAAAGCATTAAACCAAAGATGGGCAAGTGTCCGCAACCCTGACTCGTACACACTTGCCTGCTTTTTGTCAGCGGCTGTGTAATTTAATAGGCTGACGATTTCACACATCTGCACGTCAACCTTAATTTGAACCCTGTGTTTTGTGGGGTGGTTCTCAAAAGAGGTCACAGAGGAGAAAGAGAGACCAAAATACAAAAAAGAATAGTTAAGAGATAGGGAATGAGAAAGCAATTATGTCATATGCCAGGGAAATTTGTAAACTTTATAAATAACCACTCCTACATTTTTATTTTAAAAACATAAAAGAAATATCACAGGGGTTCTGCCAGGATACATTAACCCATTTCATACTAACATTGAGAGTACAAAGCGCTAGCACAGAACACATGAGCATGGAGGAGAAACCAGTTTCCTTAACCAAACCTAGTCTAAACTGATCAGGGCTGTGTCTCTCTACTTGTGTTATTAGACCTTAGTGCAGCTATCGACACCATTGACCATAATATCCTTCTTCGCAGACTGGAAAGAGTAGTAGGAATTAAAGGAACGGCCCTCGCCTGGCTCAGGTCCTACCTTACAGACCGCTACCAATTC
>JAOTQW010000018.1:5009536-5024090 GCA_026260075.1 Sisor rabdophorus
AAAGATTTAACTTTAGCTCCACAGTGACTGGAGAGTTGACTGATAGCAGCTTTATAAAGCGACCCAAACACTGTTTTTCATATTCAGTACTGTTAAGATGCCTGCTCCACAAACTTCTTTTGTATCCATAAACCAAAAAAAAACCCCAGAACTTTTTTTTTCTCTGTGAAAACTCTAGAACGCCCTATAAAGCGCTGTCCAACAAGCATGCCAAGTCAACAGGTGGATATATAATCCTAAATGTAAAACCATGATAGTCAATTGGAAGCTGGCACAAACAAGCCAAAACATTGTCTCATTAGGACACAGCACATGCAAAGCTTACCTCCCCACACCATCACAACACAAGAACATGTGAGACACCCAGGTGTTTGGGAGTGTTTGAGAACAGCAGCCTAAGCCAACTAAATAGTAGAACATCATTTTCAATGACAGAGGACTCTTTTATACTTGAAAAAAGCCGCTGAGTTTAATTATGAAAGAGAAGTCTTTGCTCTGCAGGGCATGGTGTGCTTTTTGATGCCTACTAAAATTCGACACTGCTGACAGACAGACCTGCACGCAGAATGTTGAATCCAAAATGTGCAAAATCTTATCAAAGTAAAACTCGAAGCTGGGAATCCTTTCTTAGCTGTCTACTTATGCTATTGTTTATCACCCAAACAGAATTCCATTGTACTCATGGTCACCTATACTTACAATAACTCTCGTCCTTTCAAGTAGGTCCTTAACTAGTCTCTTTTGAAGTATGTCATGGTTAATAGTGTCACACTAAGAATTTAAGCAAATTAATACCCTCTATGGAGCCCATCTCAGCGGGCATAGGGCGAAAGGCAGGAGGTACACTGTGCTAACCACTACGCCACTGTGCCGCCCCTATTTCAGTAGTTGTTCTGCTAATTAAAAACAATTTTTTTTTATTTTTTATAAAAGGAAGATTTGATATTGGTCTATAGTTGCATAATATGGTTTTATCCAAATTATACTTCCAAAAGAGTGTTTAACAACAGCATTTTTAAAAATCCCATAAAGAAGTGAGGTATTTACCACTTCTAAGACATCTGCTTTTATACAGTTTTATACAGTTCACCACACTTTTAAAGGGGAAAAAGGTTGGGAAATTTTAGGGTAGCAGGTTAATGATTTAAAGGTCTGCACTTTTTTCATGATTTGCTATCAACTTATTTTAAAAAATGCAGTAACCTGTTTTTGAAGTTGTGGTCAAATCTCAATAAGTCCATGATTTATAAATACGATACTAGCTTTTTTCCATATTAATGTTTTGCTCAGAATAGTAGAAAGCAAATGCAATGTATGTGCTTTCAGAGAATTATACTAGGTTTGTAATTCTCTAGCAAAAAAAATTCTAGATTTTGATAACACGGATAGTAAAACATCAAGAAAGTAGAAAACACTATTATTTCTAAGTAAAATCCACTTGCGAATAACATAACCGAATAGGCATTCAGGAGAATAAGCCTGAATGAGAACTAACAATATAGTCATTGTTTTACTTAAACTAGTGCAAGACATTAACACATTTACATATTGCATTTACAGTAATCGGCAGACGCCCTAATCCACAATGATTTATCTCTCTTTATAGACCTAAGCAATTAGGCCTTGTTTTGGGGCCAACAGTGGTATCAGTCCAACACCTTAACCACTAAGCCAACCCTTCTCCCAAAGTTCCAGTGCAACTGGAAGTCACAAACTGGTATATAACATTTCCCCATTAAATCACATTACCAGTTTTTAAGCAAATTGCTGTAGGCAACATAACTCACAGTGGCTTGTGCCTGGGTTCTATAGTCTGCCTCCATCGTAGCTAGTCGCTGATTTGTCTCCTCCAGCAGCTCCTGGATGTTATCTGTGTGCTTCTTCTGCAGTTCAAACTTCTCTTGCTCCATCTGATTCATGGCAGTGTGCAGCTATTAGTTAAGAGAAATAAACAGGTTAGACAAAATCCATAAAGCACACATTGCTAGAGATTCATTGCTGATCAGGTCATGCATTTAATACTCAAGATTTCACTGCTGGGTCCCAGTGCAATATATTTCAACCACCACCTAATTTTCATAACAACTAAATTGCAATGTTTAGTTGTTTAGCTCTTGCCATATGTACAACATGTCCACCATCTTTGCACACTGCCACTGTCTGACTTTTTTATATATTACACTACCAGACCTGTCAAGGCTCAGTCTGAAAAGGAAGTCTGCAATCTATATCACTTAAACACATGGCAAAAGACCAAAAGATTCTGCCAATAAAAATGGGAACCAATCAACATATGAATTCTTGGCTTGACTTATGATGGAGCACTCACTTCCTGTGAATGTACAAGGAGAGTGTTTAAAGAAAATTAATGTAAAATTCTGTGGAAGCCATCCAAGTATGTTCCGCTTAGCTGACAAAATCACCCAAAAAGTCACCATGCGGCTGAGTTGTAGTGACTTCTGCTGACTGCACAGCTGGTAATATTATTACACTCTCTTCTCTTCAACTAAAGCTGCAAATGATGGAAGGTTGCAATTGGCTATAGACAATTAAATTGTTTAATTCTTACTTCTGTCTTCTAGAAGCTAAACAAAAAAGTTTTGTATTACTAATGAAATAAAAGGCAGTACAAATAGAAGGGCAGCTGCATAATATTTACTTTGTAAAACAAACAACAAAACTAATATTAAAATACATAGATTAAAGGTAAAGGTTAGCATCTTTAATACAGGTAGGCTTTCTCAGGCATCAGACCTGCAAAGTTTTTTATTTGGTGTTTGTTGAATGGAACACACCTGATGATAACTGGAGTGTGTATATATGTGTGTTGGAGGTATGAGAAAACCCCTTAACTGATAATAATTGACTTTAACTAAGCTTGTGCAGGTATCAACACACTAGCACACATCATCTGAAATTGCAAACTACTTAACTATGTACTACATTTATGTACGTACGCAATTTCGATTGGTATAAACAAAATTCGGATGTACTACAGAATCCAGAGGAAAGCTAACAAATTTTAGGGTAGCTTTCACAAACTGAAAGTATTATTACTCCTCTTTTCTTGTTGAGGTGAAAGACGACTGGAAAGTAAATCTAAATCTAATAAAACCTCATCTTAACATGATACCACAACATTAAAATAGTGTAGATAAGTATACAATGTTTTATAATAATTATTTAGTCTATTTATTGTCTATTTCAGTAATTGAATCTATTAAATATTCAGGATATCAAAGTTGTTTTAAAATATTTTAACTTTTTTTAAAGAAACACAATAGTTACTTTTCATAGTAAGAAGTTGCTTTTAAAAGATATTTGTTGTTAGTAATTAGCAACTCTACCTTATTGTTTTTTATAAATGAAAAATGTCATGAATTTAAAAGAAAATCATTTTACAATTTTTAAGAAGAATCAACAGAACACGTTATTAAATCTTTTTCAGGGAGTGAAAAACAAAACATGCAGCGATACTGATTGGCTCATTCATTTAGCATGGGAAACCTCATGTTTCATTCATGTTTTAGAAGAGTTAATTAGTTAAATAAATGATCTACAATTTATAATAACAGATAGTTGTTGATTATTCATGTCTATCCCAATTAGTACTTTAAAACAACACACTGCTGCAAGAGCTGCTTTTTTAAATCTTTGAAATCTACCTTTTCTTGTAGCAATTTTTATTTATTGTGATGAAGATGTAGCAGTAAAATTAGCAAAAGCTCTTTGTATTGGCCTTCATGAAATTATAAAATTTTCTAATATTTTCATTAGTACATAGTTTTTTACAGTTGGTCAGGTTATTTTGTGCATTTGCTAAAAATAACAGTTAGAAAAGAAGAATTTGGCAGATGCTCTTCAGAGCGACTTAGATTTACCTTATTTATACCACTGAGCAATTTGGGGTTAAGAGACTTGCTCAGGGGCCCATCAGTGGTAACTTAGTGGTAATGGGAGGCAGGCCCACAATATTCAGGTTAACAGACCAACACCTTAACCACTGAACCACCACTTTCCACTCTAAAACTATTGCCCAAACATCAAGCATCAAAGGGGGAACTGGCAAACTTTTTTGTATGCACTAAATTTACAGAAATTCAAAGGGAGGATGTCTTTTCTTCTGCTTAAAAAATGCCACAGGTTCTGTAAAGCTGATGTGTTAAAAATGCTCCTCCACAGGCTTGGTTGAAAATCGAAGACATTTCAGGCTAGCCGTACCTTCTTCTCCCATTCGTTTTGGAGAAAGTCAGCACTTTGATCCAACATTTTCTTCAACTCGATGATCTGCTGGTTTTTGCTCTGGCGGATGACCCGAGACTCGCATAGCAGGCTTTGAACTGTAGGCGAGAGAAGAATCGCAGAGAAAGAGTGTGTAAGGGAGAGAGAGTAAGAGATTGAAACAAAATACAAAGTAATAGACAAAATAATAGACCTGGCCGCAGGACAAAGCTCTCTCTACACTTTTACATACAAACATTCTTATTTTTAAAAACTGATGGTCTAACCCACCATGGCTATTTTCATAGCTTCTTACTTCATGAGAAAAAAAAAAAACAAATAAACATTGGTGTACAAAACTAAAGTGCACAATTGTGTGCATGTGTTTGTATGAGTGTGTCACCTCTCACCTTTTTTCTCCAGTTCTCTCACTGCTTCGCCAGCTTCTTTCTCTTTGGTCCTGTGCAAGTTCTTTAGATCCTCAATCTCTTCATTTTTACGGTGTAAAATCTAAAAGTACAATAACCTCTCAGTGTCTTCAACTACTAGTTTTTATTTAATTTGTTTTCCAAGTCATGACCAAATGAATCATTGGTTTAAATAATTTATTAAACAGCTATATAATTAGTATTGCCTATAACAAATGGTTTATTTGGCGTTTATTTTAAGAGTTAAAAAATTTGGAATGTTTAAATCTACTCCTCATTCCACCTCTTTTCTGCATTAATTAATTAATAAAGAAAAAACTATTATATGAAGCCATCAGACATCCAAAATTTTCTGAGTACTCACAAACACAACTTTTGTGTTTTATGAAGCACCAAAATCACGTAACAGTGTATACATTACATATACTGATTTTTATGTAAGAAACAACTATTACACTGCATATATTAAATCTATGATCATTTTTTGTTGGTAAAATACATTTTATGATCCATTTTTTTAATGGTGGGTGTGTAGTATTTTTAAAAGTAATAATTGTTATAGATTTTGATAATAGATTTTGAAGTGCAGTTGTTTGTGTTGATTTGCAATTATTAGCCAGAATAATAACTCAATAACTCATTATACATGCACCCATAAATAACATATTTCAACCTCCAAGGGCTGTAGAAAAAATGAACAATAATATAGAAAAAAACTGTAGAAAAAATGAGGAACAATAATAACTTTAAGGCATATCTTTGTGAACGGAATTGATGTTCATGTTGGTCGCATGACGCTCTTTGTATTGACTGGACAATAGTAAAAATTCTGTTGCTACTTGATAGTTACGAAGGGTGGGTGATGCTATTTTTCATTGTGACAGTGGCACAAAATAAAAAATTTATTAAATGTTCACACCAGAACAAAATGCAAGATGTTTGTGGCTGTTATGCTTATAATTGTGACATATGCTTATATTGTGACATATTATAGTTAAGCTTATAATTGCCAAAAAGTACTGATATTGTCAGATCCGGCTCAGTGCATATCAAAACTTACCCAAATTAAACAGTGGACACTTAAAGAGGAGTCACAAAATATATTTTGCTAATAAAAGCCTCAAATTCTTGGTTAACAGCTGATCAGCTATCAGACCCCAAAATTCGGAATGTTCTGGAAACACAAACATTCTGCATGTATAGATGCCAGCACTCACAGCACAATGTTTTCTTCCTACTTGGGTTACTTATTTACTTACATAAATAGCCTGGTTCACAGTGAATGTGACATAAGCATGGACCTTAGTTTGTGCTGATTATTTCTTTCATCTGCCATGTCTTAGAAGAAAGAGAGGGGGTCGATTTGTTAATTTTGATTTGGCCTTTTGTTCTCTTGATGCATGACTTCCCACAGGATGCACAAAGGGTCATGGTTTCGGTTCAAAGCTCGGCAACAGGCGTCCCAGCAGTCCCAAGCGTGCTTCTAAGCAAAGAGGTGTGGACAGAAATTGAAGCCCAGCAGGCTGACTAAATGAGGGTTGAGTGAACAAGGGACACCCACTGGCAAGAATAAGACAGAATTCTTGATGGGGATTTTGTCTGTATGTTTGTGCGGCATTTGTAGCGAAAAGATGCACCTGAGCAAATATTGACATCCCCCTTAAAGGGTTTTGATAAAGGAGACCCATGTGCTGATCTAAAGCATCTCTTCTCCACACTGTAGGGCTAAGCGATGAATGCAACGTACAGGACAAACAGCATCTTTAATTAATTACAATTTCAATATAAAGAACCATAAGATTAATTAGTACTCTGTCTATGGAGGACTATTCAAGTGTTCATAAAGAGGTTAAAAAAGCCCAACAAACCAGTCTACAAAGGATTTTTTTAAGCAATGAGGAGGAAATGCAGTGGCGCTTACTAATTTAAAATGTGCCTTTCAGTCTTCACAACCCTTTTCACTCTCATGTTGACTAATAAAGGATGGTGTTAGCTGAGGACAGTGATAGAGTGAACAAAAGAGTATGACAAAAAAAAAGCCAATTGGCTACATTTCAGTATGGCATGCTGTCCTTGAAACACTGACTTTTGATTTAACCAGGAAAAAATGATCCTCTAAAAGTTATTATTTTCGCCCTGTGAGGAAGGGAAAAAGTCCCAGTGGCCATCAGTGGATTATTTAGCCTGTTTTAGTCCTCAGAAGTGCACTTTCTGGCTCTAAGCTTGTCATCCTGTGAGATGAAAGCCTCCAGACGAGACAGAATGGCACAGGGAGAGAAGGGTAAAGAGAAGTTCATAGAACATTTAGGGACACATGTAATTTTCTAATCGCCTCCTTAAGAGGGAATTTCAGCTGCACATGGGAAAGTCATGCCAGCAAGAGAAAAGAGAGCCTGCATCTGCTTCGGTGATGTGCTGCTTTTAGACAGGGCAATTCCAGGCTTTTAGAGCATCTCTTTTGGTTTGAGTTTTGTGCCTGTTTAAAGAGACATCAAGCTGTCTGTGTTTTTCATGTTTATGAGGGGTATATGAACTTTGTGATAGATAAACACTTACTGTCATATGGTCTGCATTGTTAGTGAGCTCTGTTTTTGCTTTGTTGTTGTTAGCAATAAAGAAGAGAAACTCACTAAGGATTAACTTATGCAGCAGTTACACCTTTGGTTATTATCATTAGATGAAAGAAAGTTACAAATATTTGTTTGATCGTTGTTATGCCGGTTTGGGCAGGCAGCCCTTACTTGCTTGTCAGCTTATTAAAATCCAGTTTTTAATATTAACCAATCATTACATTTAACTATTTTAATTACGAGTGACGGTTATTCAATCTTGCATGTTGCATTCATTGTTTTCTTTTTTGGTGGCACTGGGCAAGTTGTAATATCCGGAAACATTGTTCTTTCAATTAATAATCAAAGGTCTAAAACAGTCTAAAAATCTTATTTTTTTTCAATCTGGTAGTAATACTACAGTATTTGTAGTAATACTTTAACTACACAAAATTGTTAAATTATGGGAGATCAAACTACTGGACAGTTGTTCCTTTAATCGGTCAACACCTTTGCCAGTTTAGGCAGTTTTCATTTGACTGAAATTATTCTAACGTCAGGCAAGTGTATGAGACTTCTGCAGGTTGCAAGTCACATCAAGGGCATTTTTTCTCTAATTAAAATGATTATAAATAATAATAATAAAAATTATAATTTGCATTATTAACCTCTAATGATCCAATGACAGTGTCTAACTCATTCATATGACCTTTACTTATTAAATAAACAGATGATGTGTCTATGTATGTGTTGTTGGATTGTTTTTTTTGTCAGTAAAACTATGTAAAATATGTTGGATGGTCAAAAAGTGGGTTGTTTTCTATAAATCATCTCTGACTATATATCTTATCACAGTATAACAGTGGTTTAAAAAGTAGTGTTGCTATGGTGAAGCAACTAACTTATTTTGTACACATGAAAGAAAAAGTGTAATGCTTGGCAAGTTGCTGTGGAATGATAGGAATAAACCACATTAAAAGATTTATGAAGTATTAGGGCAAGGGGCTCGTGATACTATACACATCAGGATGCACAGGTTTTGATACAGTATACAGTATAATAAAATACTGCAGTATCATAAATTGAAATACTTTGAATAAAAAGGTAAAACCAACAGCTACAAATAAAAAGCAGGAGGTGCCCTTATTTTTTTTCCTATATATGCTTTATTTGGAGACACTAGCTATATTTGCCAGGAGCGGAAAAGAAAGTAATTTGAAAGGCACTGGGGGCTTTCATTAATCGATTAAGTAAATGTAAATCATTTCAACAAATTAATTATGTATGTATTGATAGTTGAGGTTAGACACACACACACACCTGTAGCATTTGCTTAAAGACAATCCAGAATAATTTACCAGGACGATGATTTAGAAATTACACCCTGCTAAATTTTCAAGTGGTTACGCAACAAATTCTTGTGTTTTATCTACTGCATGTTCTTGATTCTATTCGACATAGACAGGTCTTACAATTAAGGTGCAGTTTAACCACAATGGCCACGATACACGTCGCTAGAGAGGTGTGAGAGAAAACAGAACAACTAAAGGTTAATACAGGTGTTGGGTATAAAAACCTTTTGAACATCAGCATCATGTCTCTGCTGAAGCTTTAGCTTCTCCTCCTGGTATTTGGCCTCCAGAACTTTGAGCCTTATTTCAGTCTGAAAAGAAAAAAAAAGTTAAAAGATTAGTGTCTATGTTTTTATGTTAAAAACCCTGACATTAGGTAAAAGAGATCTTGCATAGAGCCCTAGACTGAGGGTGACTGACAGTTATTTTCTGCAAATATTTGTACCAACTGTTGTCACCTTCTCAACAAGATGCTTAAAGGCTATTCAAGCCTAGTTCCACAATTTTATTCCTGACATACTTGGACAGCGTTTTGGTCTTTGTTGGAGAGCTTGAAATCTGACTGACCGATTACTTTTGTGTACAGCTGTCTATTATATATTGTATTTAAACCTATATAATCTCAGATACTTGTATAAGACACACATAGGAGTCTAAAATGCTGCTGAATAATAGAGGTTCACATACATATTTCAGTCATTAAAAGCAAATCAATATATACATTGGTTACAATGTACAATGTATACAAATTTTTTTTTTCTAATAGTTTTGTTGTTATTCTCTTTCTGACTGTTAAAATAAATCTACCATTAAGAGAGTAAGGCTGGTCATTTCTTTAGTAGTCGGCAAACATACAAAATCAGGATATCATACAATATTTTATTTTTTAATGCCATACTGGCACCCAGGCTATATATTATATAGACTCTACACTAGTACTCTATTAGCCTAATATACAAGTTTTTAGAGGCAGAAACCAGAGTGTCTGAAGTAAACCCACACAAGCAGGGAAAGGACATGACAACTTCACATCTTTGCCCAGGAATCGAACATGGGAGCTTCTTGCTGTGTGGCGACAGTGCTAACCACTAAGCCACTGTGCCGCCCAACAAAATATAATAACCACGGCCGCTTTAAGGCAGACAGCCATTTTAAGATAGTTTGTGACTTGATTTCAGTGACTCAGAAGTCCTCTTCACTTCTAAAGTTTCAAAGATTTAAAAGCTAATTTAGTGATAAACTCTGTGAAATAGTCTTTAAATATAGGAAATAATCTTTAAATATAGGAAATCTAAAATCAAGACTGACACACCCTTTGTTTTTTTTTTTAGGATTTTTTCCTTAATTGACTTATGAGCTATTTTTAGCCTTAAAATGTTTTGCCCTAAGTACAGGCTCTTGTTTTATGGGTTGCAACTATTATTAATACTAGTTTCAGTAATGTTTTGTGTGGAATGAACCTAGTAGGGGGCCTATGCAACCACATAATCTATCATAGAGCCCAAAGAACCTTGTAACATCCTTGTATAAATAATTACTACCTGACATTCTTTTTAAGATTTCAAAATGCGTAAGGTAGTGTATGAGGAGTCTCCGGGTTTTCTATTTCTGAAAACTGGAAGAAGCAGAGGAGTAAGAAACGTGTTACGAACTTGAGGAGGTTTCATATTTTTAAACGCACCACTGAAAATTTGTAAAAGCCTTTTAACAGTAGCTCATGGGCTCAGATGTTGAACTGCTTATCTGAAGATCCTGGGTTTAAGCTGCCACTGTTGGGCCACCGAGCAAGACCTTTAACCCTTAACTACTCAGTTTTATGAAAAATAAGATAAATGTTCAACATCTTTTCAAGAGGAGTTGCAACTCAGTATCTAGGTCCATCAGGTTGGCAAACTGATACAGAGATCTGGGTGCAGAGGCATGTGTTTTTTCTTATATTTTAGTAAAAATACACAGATTCAAACTAACCATAACTGGGTGGGGTTGTTCTCACTCACTCCCTCCACATTTTGTACGTCTTATTGCTGTGTCTCTTAAGAACACAGCTGCCAGGCATTCCTCATGTGGCATGTTTGATCTGGCAAGCGCGGCACTTTTGAATAGCGCCTCCTTTGCCCCGAGCCGAGCAGGGACTGCGATCATTCATCGGAGAGCCACTGACTTATCAGATTCTCCCTAAGGCACTGAATGGCATTAGCAAAAGCAGACAGAACTTGGTACAGATAAAAACTTGCATTGTTCTCTGACAAAAATGATGTGCACTCTAAAGACATTAAATTAATGCTGAGGACCAAACAATTTGTGCAAACAATATACATTTTTTCCATAATGGAGACTAATCAGCACTGCATGGAAATATAACACATAGACCAAATACAGACCACAACATGGAAGTGTTGTAATGGGCGTTTGTTGATAATGGGTGTGTCTGTAATTAGGCAGTATTCAGTCACAGGAAGGCCTTCTTATGCGAGATCTCTTCATCTAACCGGTTTTTGAAAGCTCTGCAATTCCTATAATCCTACACTGCATTTTTAGCGTAGACGTCAGTGGGTAAAAATGACATGGGCCTTGAGTTGTGGGAAAATATACAGTACATAAACTAACTGCAATTATTTCGACTCCAGAACATCTGTTTCATTCTCCTTGTCCTTCCAGTCTAACAACACTTTAGGGGTAGGCCCCTTTTGGCAAACCCACAAAACTGTTGTAAATGTTTCCTTTAACATACCTCTTTCAATACAATGACTCTAAGATACCAAGTTATGAGACAGAGAAGGAGGTCACATAACTCACGCAATCACCTGAATCAGCAACATAAAAGGTCTCACGCTGTCATTTTAGGTGTTTATCGGGAGTGTGTTTTGGGTGTCTCAGAATGCCCATTATTCAAGTTATTTAATAATTTTGTGTTGATATTTATTTTTCTTTATTTTGTAATTTTTATTTATTGTTGAACAAAACATGTATGTAACAGTATCAACTGTACTTAAGTAATTAACTCATGTACAATTACACATTTCATAAACTGCATACTTTTCACACAATTATGTCATTAGCCAAGCCAACACAACAGCTATGTATAAATTCATGCAGAAAAAGGTCAGAAAAAAGATTTGATTGTGACTTAACTGTTGGTGTCAGATAGCTGTTTTCATATTTATTTAAACAAAATTTTCTAAAGTTTAAAATAAAGAGAAACATTACAAGACCATAAATTCAAAACGAATTTCCATGTTAATGTGAGAGGTCAACATGCCTGGACTGGTTTAAGCTGATAGAAAGCTTAAAGTACCTAAGATATACACTCTGTACACAGATATGGTAAGCTGAAAAGTATCTCCAGAAGCTACAACACCAGAAAACTGTGTCAGGTATACCACCAGGCTAACTTCTACATACAAAAACAAAAAGCTGGCCTCAGCTTTTTGTCTGTAAAGGACTGGAAAACGCAGCTTGATCTGATGAATGAATGAACTTAAGAACTAGTGGGGTTATGACAGTTGTCATGACCATTGTGCCACACAACATGACATTCACGATAGCAGGCAAAAAAATAGAAAAATATTGTATGCAAATGTACTCATAGTAACTATTACATTTAATTTTAAATATAAGACAGTTTTGATTCACAAATAGACAGAGTTTCCTTTAGATTGGCTATCTGGCGCACTAGGAACATCACCTGGAAAAGAAAATCAAAGGCTGCTATTTCTATTCAAACTAGAGGGCATGCAGACAAGGAACATAATGCACTTTAAAGCAAGACCCTCTCTTGGCCCCTGTTGATAAAAGTATTTATGATTTTGCACAAAAAGTACACTAAACGTACATTCAGTACCGCTGGAAACATTGAGATCCGTAAACAGGAAAATGTCAACATATAGCTTTTTCCGTCAAAGAATTTTAAATTTGTGGCCTTAAAGGATTTATATTTTACTCAGAAGTTTGAATCCTAGATGATCACAAAATCACATTTACGGCAAATGCTCTTATCGAGAGCGACTTACATTTATCTCTTTTTACAACTGACCAATTGAAGGTTAAGGGCTATGATCAAAGCCCAACAATGGCAACTTGGTTGTGCTAGGAATTAAACTCATATAAATGTTAAACAACCAATCAACTAGCAAGATTTTAAAAATTATAGGATGTATTTTTTTATCTTTAGAATATATAAACTGCCATCATATTCAGTAAAATCAGATAGACGTTTTACTTCCTAATTTTTCAATTTTAAGTCTAATAGAGTAAATATAATTATCTTCCTTGCAGAGCAAGCATGTCTGAGCTAAATCAAGGCCTCTAAAATTGGCTCAATGAGTTCAATTAAACGCAATTAACAAATGACACACAAAAACCTTTCACCTACAAGTCTCCTGTGCAATGACAAGCTAACTATGTTCTGGCAAGTATAAGGGTTGTTGAACAAGTAAAACTACTTTTACAATCTAATTACAGCAATTATTCTTTATAAAAACCCTATTATGATTTAATTAATATCGTTGACCGTAGGAGTTGCTCAACACTCAATTACCCACCCAGACACACACACACACACCTTCTCTGCTGTCAAGCAGGAAATCCAACCTTAACAGAGAGACAAAGTGAAAATCTGAGCATTTACTGAGAAGTAAAAAGATAATGTAACAGCTCTTGTTACAATTTGATTTATGATTGTACTTTAACATCACAGAACATTGAAAAGAACACAATCTCTTATCAGCAACTGAGTTCTTATCAGCAACTGACCTTCAAATCATCACTTGACCTTCTATCTAGTGGAATACAATAAAATCAAGAGTGCTTTTTGTATGTCTTATGTAACGTCCTGGGAAATCTGATAAAATTGTTCTGTATAGTGCACGCACACCTGTGGGTCTGACTATTGACAAACCATAATATTATGGTCTTATGGCTTGGATTATTTTTCCATAACCCCTTATAAGGTGTTGGCCTACGCACACTAAATTAGACATGACTCACATACACATCATCCACGATATAAGATTAAAAGGATGATGAACTGAAAAAGAGGCTGTGTGGTTCTCATGAGAACCTGCTGCAGTGAAACCTGAACTTAGCCGTCTTAATCTGCCCTACTTTCTAGAAGCTTTGGAAGGCAACCTTACATGTTTTCTGATTTCTGCCTGACTCTTTTATCTTGTGCGACCGGAGAGACCACAGGAGACTCCTCGGAGGAAAAGATTGCTCTCGCTTGAAGTTGTGCATTTAAACAGCTCTTCTTGGTGCAGACTAACGTGGGTGGAACACCGCTGTTTATTGTTGTTGTTTATAACACCTCCAAAAAAGACATCTTTCAAGCAAAGTTTGTTAAACTACATCTAGGATGGCGTGACAAATTTCCCCCTCATTTTCTACAGTGCAACAACTCTGCCGTGTTCAGCAAGATGCCACAAATTTTTTTTGGAGTGAGATGGGGGTGGAGAAAAGATGAAAGCAGTCGGATTGAAGTAGGAAAGATTAGAGCAAGAGAAAAAAAGATAGAAAAAGCGTTTAGCAGCTGTTTCCTTTTTTTTCACCCCTTAGGCCTCAGTATTTTCACATGTTTCCGTAGGGAGCACATTGGCAAACCACTTATGTTAAAAAACTGAGAAAAAAATTAGGAGTAACAGGTATCTGTTTGGCTAAACGCTGTAGAGGTTAAAATAAAACTATGTATCTGTCTGCTTTCACATGCGACATCTGAGCTTAGAGGCACTACAAGAAAACTGAGTGGAACACAGCATTTGATGCGTCTTGGCAGTTACACCACTGATGTGCCAACAGAAGATGATGCGCCATGAATCTTATCGAACACGTGCAGCATTCCATCTACACCCTAATATGAGGAAAAACACTTCTCGACATGTCACGACTGCTGTGATCTAATTTCGAGAAGGTGAACGGTTAAACTGCAATTTGGGGCAAGTACAAGCAGCTACCTCATCAAAGACAATGCATGTGTTCTTAAATAAAACCACAGTCATCTTAAGGAAAGAAA
>JAOTQW010000018.1:5024190-5037588 GCA_026260075.1 Sisor rabdophorus
CAGACCCCCGTGACCCCGGATTCGGGAATAAGCGGGTAAAGAAGATGAAATCCATCTGTTCATATATATATATATATATATATATATATATAGATAGATAGCATTTAGCAGAGACTGTTATTCAAAGCACCTTACATTTATCCTATCCAACTAAGGAATTAATGTTTGATAAGGATAAGATCTAATTAGCAGTCCAACCTCCTAACCACAGTGGTACCGTCCCAAAATCAAACAAAAACTCAAAACACTGCTGCGCACAGATTAAGTCATGTTTATTTAATTTACATACAGTTCTAATACTACAGAAATACATTGTAGTTTTGGAGCTGTTTAAGAACTGTTTAAGGCATTTTAACATAACACATACAAAGTTAGCTGCCTTTAAATCTTAGTAGTGCATGCAAAAAATACCAATTGCATAAATACCGAGAAGGAAAAATATGGATCCCCTGTTGATTTTATAGAAATCATGTTTACTCACTCACAAAGAAATGATCAGTCTAGACTTTTGCTGGTAAGAATTTCAGTAAAATTTGTATTTTATCCTACACTAATCAGCATGATTTTTGGCTTCGGGTGTCTTTTAATCAGGTAACAAGCTGAGATTGGGGACGACTTCTCAGAAGAGACTCTTCTGAAGACATTTTTTTTATATAGTTCACTATATAAAAGACATCTGTTCATAGTTCCAAACTGTCCACCATGGCCATGACCAAGGAGCTGTTCAAGGATGTCAGGCTGGGTTATAAAACCATTAACAAGCATCTTGGTGAGAAGGTGACAACTGTCAGAGCGATTATGGGGGAAACATAAAAATAACTGTCAATCTTCCTCAGTCTGGGGCAAGGTTTCTATGCAAAATCTCGTGGTCTTTTAAAGATCATGAAAACAGTGAGGAATCAAGAGGATCTTGTCAATGATCTAATCGTAACTGTAACCATAATAATCCAGAAAATCAATTGGTAAAACACTAAAAACATGTAGGACTGAAATCCTGCAGGTCTGCCTGCCCAAAAAAAGCACATCTACAGGCGTTAAACTTTGATCATCTGAATCAAGTGTTGTGGTCAGGTTACATAAAAAACGAAGACTTTGGCATCCACACAACCCAACATGTTTGGAGGAGAAGAACTGTTCCCCGAGGAGAACGCCATACATGTGGATGTGAAAACATTATGCTTCAGGGATGTTTTGCTGTTGAGGGGACAGGACAACTTCACCACATCAATGGGGCTAAACATTGTCAAGTCTTAAGTGAAAACCTCGGCCTATCTACCAGGGCATTGCAAATGGGTTGTGGATAAGTATTCCAGCATGACAATGACCCAAAACACACAGCCAAGACAACAAAGAGGTGGATCAAGAGAAATCATTTTAGGGTCCTGGAGTTGTCTACACAGTTAATACCATAGAAAATCTGTAATGGGGAGTTGAAGGTTTGAGTTGACAAACATCGGCCTAAAAACCTTAATGACTTGAAGAGGATCTGCAAAAAGGATTGGAACTTCAAGAAATATCTGAAACGTCTGAAAAAAAGGTTTTGCTATTAAGTACCAAGTTTTGTTTTGCAATGGGTTCAAATACTTATTTTACTAATTAAAATGCAAATCAATTTATAACTAAGTTAAAGTTATAAATTGTTACTTAGTTAATAACTAACTTATTTTAATGTTTTAGTTATAATCTCATTGTTAGCCATTAAAATTATAAAACAAAACATTAAATAAAAAAAATAAATTAAAAACAAAATCAGCATTTAGAATTAAATGGAAATTAACAAGTTTTCCTTCACTGTAAGTAGTTAATTTTCAATCATTCATCATTCATTAACCCGCTTATTCCCTAACCCAAGGTCATGGGGTCTGCTGGAGCCTATCCCAGCGCACATATGGCAAGAGGCAGGGGTACACTCTGAATACTCCACCAGCTCATTGCAGGGTCACACACATAGTTGAAAACCACACAGACACACATACTCCTATGGGCAACTCAGAATCACCAATCAACCTAATGTACATGTTTTTGCACTGTGGACTGTTTGGACCTGTAGAAAACCCATGCAAGTGTGGTGAGAACATGCAAACTCTGCACATAAAGACAATTATTACCAGTATTTTATTTCACATGTCTAACTGTATATTTATTTTTACTAACTTAAAATAAATTAATCAAAGCCTATACATAATAAGTAATTAGGACATTTTATTTCAGTCACATTAGTTACAACAGGCATAACCCAAACAACTGCATAAGTGCATTTCTGATCGATTAATCGACTATTAAATAATGGCCTGTTGTTGTTAATAAACAGTCAGTCACTGTTAGTGAAATGCACATATCGAATATGATTTTAATTCAAGGAGACTATTAAACTTACGATTGGATTGTCTCCAAACATTAGCTTCAGTCATGCAATGATTTTAGTAAGATTATGTGCAGCACAGTCTGTTACAAAGTCTGTTACACAGCTTTTAACCAACTACAGAAAAAACGCACAAAGGTAAATATTTGTTCATTTGTTTAAGTCTATATAATTCAGTTTAAATTTAAGATAGGAATGCACGTCTATTTATAAGTTTTGTTGTTGTTGTTTTGGTTTTTTTTGCAAGAAACATCTATCTATACTAAGCATCTGATCAGAAAATACATGCTGTTTATTTCTGTTTTATGTTTTCAATATTATTAACTTATAGCTTATAGCATAAGTTACAACTAAATAAATGGCAGTAGATATACATACAATCAGGTCAAGAGTGTAAAAAAAAAGTTCATATCAAAACGAGCAAAAATGTTAATACCAAAATGGAAAGTTTAAGTATTTAAAAAAATGTTGATCGTTTGCTTTAGAGATAACACAGCATAGTGTAAAAAATACAGATCAGTCGTTTTGTTGAAGTAAATGCCTGGTTTTTAAAAAGGGTTCAAAGGGTCACTACATCACAGTATCAGCACCAAAATGCTCAAATGCGCTGTGGCAAAACTAGTCAGTCAAAAAACAAGTATTTGAGGTTGCGGTGAGCACAGACTTATTGAACTAGACACCATAGACTGGGGAGAAGAAGAAAACAAAACATCTGTGCTCATGATGGCTTACGATTCTTGTTCTTCATTTCGGACGTTGTTGTTGTTGTTTTTACTCATACTTGAGTTATGATGTGTTGTGCATCCTGAGATGTTTTTCTGCATACCATGTTTCTACAATTTCTTAAACCAGACCAGTCTTGCACCAACAAGAATACAGCAGTCAAAGTCACAGTGATTACCTTTGAACCTTGCTGCCATATGCCACTGATTCGATAATAACAAGAATGACCTGTAGTGAAAGTTTTACTATTGAAATGGTGATTTAAAGCACCATTTTAATCTTATTAAAAACAGACAAAACCTTGAACAACAAATATTAGGTTTAGCTGGGTCGGTGTGTCCTATTTCACCCTGTCAGAGAAAGAAGTTGCCAGAAAGAATGAATGTGAGAATGTGGGTGTGTATGTGTGTAAAAGACAAAGAGAGTAAGAGAGAGAAAATTGAAAGATTCAGCCAGCAGGATTTTTTTGCTTTCTTGAAGAGTGAAAAAAAGTTGGAACAGAGTCAGGATGGGGAGCAGAATAAATCTGTCTTTAAAAGAGGTAGTTTTTGTCTTGAGAGGGACTGGATATGAGTGCAAACACTGTGCAGCACTAGAATTTCATTCTTTCCTTTTTCACACCCTAACACAATGATATTGTTTGGATCACATACAGCAAAAGTATAAACTAAAAAACCATGGAGAAGAAATCATTATTAATAAATTATAATGAATAATTCTGCACAAGTAGATTTAAAGAAAGAGTCAAGATTTCTGTGTATGTCAAGTCTAAGTACTCAGCTGTTTAAAGTGTATTCTGCTCAGATTAATCTTTATATGGAGTATATTTGGATGCTAATCATAGTATAATGCTACTTTTGATACGATTGCTCATAATTACATTTTTATCCCTACAGTACCCACTCTAGACTCTACAGGGTCACCCAGATGACGAATGTGCTTTTGTTCCTCAAGAAATTCTCAGATGTTTAAAGTAACAGTAAATAAAAAAATACAAAATTTGAAACTCCAATATCTGACACAGAAGCACAGACAAATTATAGTTTAACCTGTGCCTCCATTTTTGTGGACGAAAAGAGCTAAGCCCAGATCCCAGGATTAGCATGCATGTAAACACACCCCAGTGGCAGCATACCATAAAATGTAAATAGGACTGAGATTCAGCTTGACAACACATTTAGGGAATTTAGTAATGACAGCTTGGTGCCTACCTTTTTATCTGGTCTGTAAACAGGCGTCTCATCTGTAAGGGTGCTACTTTTTCTTTGGTTGGATTTTGTGTGAATCTATTAGAAAAGAGAGACGAGAGACAAGATGGGATGAAAAGAGTGAAACTCATAAAAGCAAACTCACTTCCTGCCCTTGCGTTCTCCCCCCTCTTAGAAGCCTTTCACTTACCGGCGACAGGGGAATAGGGTCCTTGCGTAAATACCTGGGGTTTTCAATCTGCAAAAATAAAACAATGCAACAAGATCTTAAAGCTCCTCCTTTTTTGGCAATGTGCTTTTGCTCTCTTCACACTTCCCCTGCTGCTCTGGCCTCCATTTATCCATTATAAACAAAGTACACCAACTTCAAAAGGATGCCACTTAAACATACTCATCCCTAAACTCTGTGGTGTTTACACAGAAGAAGACCAAGGGCCATTTCAAGGCATTGTATGCTTTCAAACCATTTCCGTTCCTTTTCTTGGACTGTTTTCCCCCTCCGAATTTGGGCTTTTTGTCAACAGTGCCCAAATAAACACACAAAGTCACAGCATATGGGTGCTTGATTACACAGTAAAGAACACGACCAGGACTAAAGAAGGTTGGGTAAAACTTGAAAGCTGGCTAAAGCTTACCGATGGTGGAGACAAAAGTTTCCCTTTTATTGCTTAAAAATAGAAAAAAAAAACCAAAAGCTGAAAATGTCATGCTCACAAGCTGCTTAGTCCAATCCATCCAATTTCGTTTGCCACACAAAGTCTCAAGACTAGAACTTTTTCACAATATTCTACATTTTTTGAGACAAGACTTAGAGATTTTCTCAGCTTTTATCTGTAATCCATAATTATTAAAATTTTATTTAAAAAAAAATTAGAATAAGTTTTAAAAATATGGACTTTTTTATGATGCACCTGTATAAGTAACAGTGATAAAAACTGGCTTGTAACATTACTTTTTCATTTATTTTTAACGTTACAGACAACCAGCAATTCTCCTACATTAAAAAGTTTTTGCCGCCTGCCAAAATGATTTTTTTGTCTTGCCAAAACCTTATTTAATATTTTACTAAGATTTCTGAGGGATAAAAATGATGCTGCCAATAGGATAGCATATAGTGGGGGAAAGCCCCTTCCAGAGCTTTCTCAATTCTCTGTCTCCATTTAACACAGGGTTAGACTGGACATATTAATTATCAGCTGGCATGAGGATTGTTTTGCAGGACATTTTCTACCCTTTAAAAGCAAGAGTCTGTGGCTTTTAAATTGTTATCCATAACCTGTGTTATTAACAATTAAAACACTCAACACTGTAAACAACAACACAAGAAAGACGAGAAAGTGAAAAAGAAGGCAGTCTATGCACAAGAGTTAATTAACAAGAGCTATTTCTATAACAGACTAAGACAAACATACTAGGCAAACTGGTACCAACTTTCTTTTAGTGTTATTATTTAATAGATATAAACAGCTGCAAACTATACAAACATGCCGGTTCATGTTCTCCAGTTACCATAAAGACAAAAGCAATTAGCTTAGCTGAAGCTTTTAAATTTCCATAGTTGCATAAAGCAAGAACTTTTCAAATTTTGCTACCATGCTGAAAACTGGTAATTTATTTATTTTTTGGTTACAACAAGGCTACTAGCAGCAACAGGTGCATCTAAGGAAACCAGAGGAAAAAGAAAATCTACCAGTTTAATCTGCCTGGATCTACAGAACCCACCAATTACAAGAATAACCAAAAAGCGAGCCAATATTTTTAGTCTGCTAACAGTACCAGATAGGATAACAGGAGACAGATTGGCATGTGTTTTTTAAATAAAATAAAATGAAAACTAAACCACTTTCAAATCACACGATTTGATTCACAATAGAATATAAATAAATGTTTTAACTGAGAAATTTTATAATTTTATCTAGTACATGAGCAAGTTTGATGGCAGATTTTTTTTTTTAATTAGGGAGAACATTTTTTAACTAATTAAGTTAATTGACATCAGGTCTAAAACAATATGTCACTATAAAACATGTTTTCAAGGTTTATGTTTTTGGTATTGTCCTGAACTGGTGGGAGCTTCCTTACCTGAGTCCAGTATTCCTGGCTAATTACTATCAGCTGCTGAATATGAATCTGTAATTTGCTGTCATTTTTGTAAAGGATTACAAATTTGTCTATTTTTGGTTGACTAGGGGATCATGGATAAAATTAGATTTAAAGAAACTGGAAAAAGATGTGTAAGGGATAATGCTGCAGACCTTTCTTAAATGCCTGTGGTCTTCAAGACCTTACATGACACTGCATCACTCGACACTGCACAACACAAGTCAGCAGGATTCTGTGACTGGCATTGTCTAACCTAGACAACTTTAAACTTTTTTTGAAAAGAAAGCCTTAAGTTTGTAAGCAGTCTTGTCTTTCCTGTCAACAAGGAAAATGTAGTTCTTATATTTCCCAATTGAAAAAGCTACCTTTAAACTTGCTTTGATTTAAACATTAAACTTGATTTAATGTTTCTGCCACCTGTGCAACAAATCCAGTCATAAAATTTCTTTGCTTATAAGAACACAGAAGGGTTTGGGAACGAAAGCAATTCAGCAACGAAGTGGTAGGCCACGTAAACTGACGGAGTGGGGTCAGTGGATGCTGAGTTACATAGTGAAAAGAGGTCGCCAACTTTCTGTAGGGGCAATCACTATAGACCCCCAGGTTCATGTGGCCTTAAGATTAGCTCAAGAACATTCTGCAGAGATCTTATGGAGTGAGTTTCCATGGCAGCTGCATCCAAGCCATATATCGCCAATTGCGATGCAAAGCGATGGATTCATCGGTGTAAAGCAAACCGCCACTGGACTTTAGAGCGTTGGAGACGTGTTCTCTAGATTGATGATTCGGTGATCTGATGGACGAGTCTGGGTTTGGAGGTTTCCAGGAGAATGCTACCTGTCTGACAGCAGGTGTAAAGTTTGGTGTAGGAGCGATTATGGTGTGGGGTTATTTTCCCTTTAATTCCAGTAAAAGGAACTCTCCAGTAAAAGAACAATTCTATGCTCCGAACTTTGTGGGAACAGTTAGGCCCCTTCCTCTTCCAACGTGACTGTAAACCAGTGCGCCAAGCAAGGTCCATAAAAACATGAATGACAGAGTCTGGTGTGAATGAACTTGACTGGCCTGCACCCCAACCCGACAGAACACGTGATAAATTAGACTGAAGGCCTTCTCATCCAACATCAGCATGTGATCTTAAAAATTTACTTCTGTTAAAATTGTCAAAAATTCATTATTATTTGGAAAATAAATAAATGAATGAATTACTTTATTATTTTGAGCAGGAATAAAAACTTTGCCAGGACAATCTTACCATGCACTTATTGCGAAGAAAAGCAATCAAAAGACATTTTAGGAAAAGACATGCTTTGATTTTCAATGGCGTTGACGTGCTTATACTTTGTGATGCAGCCTAGTTCAGTGGTCTGTTGGGTCAGATTGACTCCAAGACCATCTGCACAAGAATTCTTTTGGTGCAGATCCGAGCCTGTTTGGCGTGTTTACATATGTCTAAACAAAGTAAACCAAGAGAGAAAACTCAAAATAAACGCTTGGATGTAAAAACCCAAAAATATAAAAATCCACTCTTAGGGGGTCTTAAATACAAATGATAAGCCCAAGACATTTTTAAGTCAATACTGAAAACTATATAGTCAATACTAGACTTAAAATTATAAAGACCTTGTTATTTTAAAAATAAATACAAATTTATATTAAGAGTTTAGCAATAACAGTAGTAAGATCAGTAACACTGATGCATGAGAGTCTTTAAAAAGAACCATCAATTCTGCCTCGTTTTCAAACTTCAAACAGAAGTCCATCAAACTAGCAGCTGAATATTATCATATTAAATCTTCAAGTCAGCGCAGTATGTGGATGATGATTTTACCGGCCAGCGGCCTGCCTCTCTGCCCACTGATTTGACAAAATAGTGAGCAACATTCCTACATATTTTCCTTGTGTTTTAGGGTCACAGAAGTGCAGCACCAACTTAAAAGGAGCAATGTTTTGTGTAAGGAATGTGGTGTGTTTGGCATGCTAATGGAATTGCATTAGACAATTTTACAGAGGCTGACAAACAAAAAAATAGAGGGGGGGGAGAGAGTTAGAAGGATAGACAGACAGACAGACAGCTAGATGGATAGAGAAAGAGAGAGAGAGAGAGAGAGAGAGCAAGTGTTTTTTCTAACCCAAATGAGACATCTCACGTCACCCCTCCTCCTACTTCCACAAACCTAGTGTTAGTGACATCAGCACACATGGCAAGCCATACATAATTATGAGCATCAAATTTAAGTCTATATTTGATTTTATATTTTTTTCTAAATGCATCTTTAATAAAAATTTAGTAATCAATGTTAGCTGGTTAGCCAGTTTATATTCCGTAATAATATATTTGTACAAATGAGCCAACATTTAAACCATAACGTGCAAAGCAGTTCCTGTTAATTAACTCACATCCCCGTCAGCCAAATTCTTCTATCTCTCTCCCTTTACTGTTCTTCCTTTTAAAGAACTAACTTTGTGATGTTACACACCAAATAGCATAACATTTGCCCCTAACAACCTTCCTGTGCTGATAAAGTGTATAAAACATTTACACTTAACAATGCTTGTAACTGAAACTTCACCCTATAGGTAAAATATACTAGTCAAAAATAAACAACAAAATAATTAGTAATGAATAGTCAGTAATTCATTACTAATTCACAGTAATTATTTATTATTCTTCTTTATGCTCCTTTCGCATTTTGTGAATTAATTGACAGCATTGTCACTATGCAGAATTCCTGAACTAAATCTTTTTTAATCAATCTACAAATAACATTACAATAATGTCTTAGAGTTTTTTTGGATCACAGGCTTTAAAAAAAAAAGTTTATTTGGGGCAAAGTAAAACCCCTCTGATTTTAAGCAACACGCAAAGAGCTTTAAAAGAATGATGAGTAATTATCAAAAATCAGAGAGAAAACACCTCTATTTACCTGCTCAACAGTCTATTTGAATTGTGAACCTTCTTTCGAAGAAGTTTATTTTATCAGACAGAATGAAACTCAATACATACATTCAAATGTACAACATAGTTGTACATTTGCTTAATCAATTAAATAATTAAAATTAAATATTATACTATTTGATAATGTGTTTTAAAATAATGCAACATAATTAAAAGCAATACAATAAAATTACATGAACGGAAGTATTGGACCATAAGAGGTTATTTGAAAATTGTTGTGTGCATGCATAGATCAAGTTACCCCAAGGTTCCAGCTGTTGAGACGGGCTTCTATGTCACTGTCATCATCTGATAGGCCTCTTAGTCGATCATCCTTAAAGGTAAAAGAAGAAAAGCAAAGTAATTTCATTAAGAATTTAATAATCTGGTATTATATAATAAGTATAACACTGACATTTTATTTAACATAAGATTGGAAATAATCATTATAGACTTGCTTCTCAGAAATAGGCCTTATTTATTTTAAGGATACATGTTTATAGCTGTACAGTATGTACCGTAAAACCCTTTGTCTTGAGATTTTAACAATAAACCAAGCTTTAACTGTTGAAGAGAATAAAATCAATAAGAATTGCAATTATGGCACCTTAGCCTCAAAGTACACGCCTATGAACTAAAACTTTGATGCAAATGCCACATGCTATAAATGGAAACGGTATCAGGATCTTTAAAGTCAGTTTAATTGGTTTGAAATGGAAATAAACAAAACATGATACTGAACAGACACAGCAGCTGAGTTGGTTTTTTTTGTGATGAACTAGGACCAATTCATATACCTTCGCCCATTAACTTTGAAGTCTGTTTGATTTGAACATAAGATGAGGAGAAAACACTGAGATTCAGAAGAGCTGTATGCATGTGTGTGCGTGTGTTTAAGAGAAAGGATAAGAACTAGTTTGGAGGGAGCATAGGTGCTGAAATCCTGCGTTCCAGATGTTTGGTGGCTCTGGACTATTTCTGCCCTTCCCCTTTCCATACAACTTACCATACATACACAACCCCACCATTTCCCCATACAACACACATTTAATAATGTATGTATTCCAACTGTTTGAGGACTATCCTACACAAAATTAAAGGAAAAAATTATCACTAATTGAATTTTATGTTGTTTAATAAAGTTTAACAAAGTTGGTACCTTGACCTTTTTATTTTTATTCATACCGAGCATAATATAGGAAACAAGATTGCACACAAAAATTACAAGAGTAGCAACTTACCAACGTTTCCCCATTCACAGTGAGTTTGCGTGGACTGGAGGACGAAGGTCTGGTTGGGGACTTGTGACTGAAAGGATTTCTTCTTCTGCAAACAAAAGGTGTAAATTCTATAATTTGGAGCCATTTTGTTTCATCAAGATATGTTGACCATACAGCATGTGAGAAGAAAATAGCGGCATTTGCCACAAGCATTTACACAGTAAACTGAAACATTCTCCAAGACATTGTGGTGCTACAAAAACAACACAAAACAACATAAGCCAACATAAAGACAACAAAGTGCATGTGTGCAACCTGGTGCAAAAATAGACAATGCAAATGTCGGTGCTGGCGTGAATAAAAAAATGTAGTCCATCCAGAAATGTGCACTTGGACCTGTTGACAGGTCTGGCCTGTGATAGTTTAAGTGACTAATTTACAGCAATTTATAGACAAAATTAAAGATAGCTATGCTATTATGGGGCATACCAAATGATGACAAGTCTGTAGAAATGTATTTTGGATCGCAAAATACTTTTCTGCAGTGTCCTGTATTGTAGTGTGATGATGAGTACCTCCTTTGACCACCCCTCAAACCAACAGGCTTGCAGCTATTGTAACTCCATCTGTGTATTTTGCATACAGATGCCACATAGCATGTTCTATTTACTTCGATGCTTCCCAAGTTAACCGGTCGTCCAGTTCAGTGACGCACACAGAAGCAGCTGAGATTCACATCAAAGCCTTTATGCACTGCTAACAATAAGAGATCACAAGCCACATCCTGTTTACTACTGCAGCCAACTGCTTGGGACTCTTGCTTGGGTGCGCAGATATACAGGTTAATGTGTCCGCGTGATTCAACCTGGCTTCTCCACTATTCTGGGACAGCTTGCCTAAGAACACTAGTAGCAATGACAACACAAATTATTTTTCACAGGCTTATTATGAGTGTGTTAACACATGCTAAAGGATCTCTATAGTTAAGCATTTTTTAGCTAGTTTTCTATATAAGACCCAATCCTGTTCTGCTACCGAATATTTTATTCTTTAGCATGTTTATCTTCCTCAGCACCTTATCTGAAGACTCAGATTGGCTTTTCACTAAACTTTTACAAGCACAGTAGACCGATACGATATACGATACGATATACGAAAGATACGTCTAATTTCACATAAACATATGGTTACGCATTTATAAATAGCAGCGGTTGAGAGAAACAGACTTATGGGATTTCCCTTTTTATGTTCCCTTATTAAACGCCATTTCGTCTGTTCTGATGAAGTCCCCTAGTAGTGTCACTTACTAACATCTTACTAAAATAACAAAACACCTATACCAGTTTTCTCTTCTTGTATCCTCTCTGCTTTTATTCAGCAGATCCACTTAAAACTGCATTACAGCATTTAAACCAGCACCTTGCCATTGCAACATTTCCAGATTTATTTATAAAAAGATCATAGGATACAAATGATGATAAAATTAAATTGACCAATCTAACTACATGTGCATAAGTAATCCTCCATCTACAGAAAAATAAAAGCAGCAGAAATAAGAATTAAAAAACATCAAATGTGTACAAAAGGAGTAAAGACGAGCTTACAGCTGTTTACATAGATTGACAGGTCAATAAAGACAGCTCTGTTAAATTTCTAAAGAGCTGTCTGTGTGTGTGTGTGTACACACCCACACACAGTCTTTTGAGGTAACAGATGAGGGCAGGCCCTTGTGATTGGTGGTCGACCGTTAACAGGTGGACAGAGATAATTGAATCAGATCAAAGCATTGAGAGAGGCTCGGGTCTGTGCTAGAGTGGCAAGGTGCCACTGATTAAAGCCTCCTGACCTCCAGGTGTCGAAATTGGGCCCGGGCTACATCTCCAAGTCCTCAGCAACCATCTACAACCCCCTGCCCTGCTCCCCAGGGCATTTAAGTCCTCCACCCTCTTACTTCAAAAGTCTGGCACCTGGAGGCAAGGCCTTCCTGGACACTCAGTGCTTTAGCCAGAACCTGGAACGCATCTGAATTTTCTTAACGCCGCCAATGGTTAGCTTCTGGTGAAGGGCTTTTCATGTGCTTCATTTCAGACCAGATGGCCGAAATAAAAGGGGATAAAGGTGGAGCTTATCCTTTAAGTCCACATGTAAACTAATCAGGCACAAGCTTTTCAGTCGCCTGACATTCAGTCAAGAATTTCACTTTTATTTTTTCTTAGCACTTTCTTCTTGTGTCTACAAATGCTTGTTAACTGTAACAAAAACAAAGTTTTATTTATATAAAACAATGGGTACCAACCAACAAGGCAGAAACAATATACAGGCTGGCTGATAAAATTAGACAATATTCAATATAATAAAAGAATTAACAAAATTTCTCTCATACTACAGCAATTTTCTAATTTTTTTATTGGAGGTTGTGGCATGTTCAGCTGTTATTATTCACACTATAACAGCTAAATGGTGGTTTTCCTTACCAGACTTTCTATCTGATGTAATTAAGGCCAAAAATAGAGCAGAGTGCCTTGTTATTGAGAAACCACAAGGCAAAATCCCTCCTCAAGACGTTTCCCATTAAAAAAACCTACACACAGCAATTTATCAGTTCTTATTATTAGTCTTGCTGAAAATTTATGGTGTCTGGTAGCTTTGTCGCTATATGTATGAATTTAAGGCATTTTATTGAATAGAAATTCTACTGCCTTTTAGAGTCTCATGTTTCTCACAATATGTATTGAAACTTAATTAAGATTTAAACAGGGCAATACACTACTTACTGTTCGGCCCCCTCTTCTCTCTCTATCTCTCACACACACTTTGTCGAGGCATACAAGCCATCCCTGGGAT
>JAOTQW010000018.1:5074865-5086660 GCA_026260075.1 Sisor rabdophorus
ACACACACACACACACACACACACACACACACACACACACACACATATATATATAATCATTGAGGAATTCAGATTTTTATTTTGTTTCAAAGAATAGTTTTTATCCTTTCCCGACAGGGAAAGTTCACAACTTACAAAATTAATGTGTTCAAAGCTTTATGTAATGTGTTATGGTAATGACAAATAACTTTTACAGTTATAAAAATTAATGTATAGCTTCACAGGGCAGCTGAGGGTAATATTCCACCTTGGGCTAGAACTCTTTTATACAAATACATATAAATCAACATTTAGTAATAATAATAATAATAATAATAATAATAATTGAATTACACAACATGACAGCAATATAAAACTGCCAAAGGTGTTTTTCCAAACTGTTCTGACTCATATGCATTAACTTGTACATACACAAAAAGGAACTGTTTGTAGTATTTACATATAACTTAATTCCATAGAATCAGCAATTACAGGTCAAATATTTCAAGTAAATAAATACGAAATGATAATTACTTAAGTTGAAGGGAACATAAATCTAAGCAAAATTTTTTGTTTTTAACAGGGATAAACATTCATGGCACATCATCAAACTTCTATGTCAAGAGTTTCCGAAGAAACAACGAATCTGTCTTATCTATATAATTATAAACGAAACCTGCACACAGTAGAGCAATGAATGTGTCTCAAAGGCCTGGGGTAAAACAATAGCAACCACTACAAAACAAACATATTGTATTATCTGCAGTCATCTTTTCAATGTGTTTTAGCCCTGTGGTCTCTTTTTACACTTATTTCTAAATAACTACACTGGCACCAGCCCATTTATAAAAAACCTAAATCCAAAAATTGAACTATATTGTCTCTAGGTTTCTAAACAAATTTAAAAATCAGTCCAGCTGACTTAAAACTGCCACTTAGTAATGTTGCATTCTGACATGTAAATAGCTTTTCATGCTGTTACTCGTGAATAAATTGCACAGACAAAAACTTATTCAGCACCATAGTGAGATAATAGTCTGTGTCAGTTAGAACTACAAAAAGGAAAATGACAATGCAAAAGATAAATGATTAGTATACGTGATTGTTCACATTTGTCAATAAAGAAACATTTTTAGTTAACTCAAAATTACTTGTTAATATTATAACAATTCTATAATCTAACAATCTTTCTTTTCATACTAATTACATGAACAAAGTGTTGCTTTATTGACTGGGGTAAACTGAGGACTGAACACACTGAGATTTCATGGTGGAAGCCGATCAATCCTCTTTTCTCCTATGTGTTCCTATGTGTGCACACTGACATACATACAAGAGTGTGTAAAGCACCAGTGGCCATGTTGCAGGAAAAAAAACAAGGCATAATTAAGAATAACCAACTTAAAGTGTGGAGAATTGGAGAATTGACATTACAAAACCTCTTGCATGCCAACTAAGCACTCATCACTTTTTGCTTGCGATGCGGCGTTTTCTGGTAGCCAGCATGTCATAGAATGGATCCCTGCTAATGCTGGCTCTGAGGAAACATAAAAAGTATAGCCATCAATTATAGGCAAAAGAGAGGGAAAACTGAGAATTTTAGTCCCTTTTATATGAAAGGCAAAAACAAAAACCACCTTTAACTTCATAGAAAGAAGGTTCATAAGGTGACCCCGATAGGTTAAGATATTCCGATTGTTAGATGTTAAACCTTTAATTGGTCTGAGTTGGCACCAATCCAGCGGAAGAAGTGTACTTATTTTTTTGCTCTGGTGTGAACGCAGTCTGACACACTAAAAACGGACTGGACTGCAGGTTTATGCCCTAAAAAGTGATCTCAATGTTTTTACGGCCAGAAAATCTTGTTAGGTTGAGCTACCACTCTGCATATATCCACTGAAATATACTGAATTAAACTTTATTAGCATAAGCAGATTAGAGCTGATGGTGCTGTATCCACAATGTTACATATACAGTATATGTAAGGGAAAAAAAACTAGTGGTTATTTTAAAGGATTTATTACTTTATAGACTTGATCCACTCCTCTTTCTCCTCTGGTGTTGGAGCTGAAATCCTGTAGACTACATGGTTCCCTTCTACTACACGGCCATCTGCCTCCGTCTTACACGCTTTGATCACCTGACCCTTGTGGCTGGGGTTGTAGAGCTCAAAACAATTCTGAGAGGAATAGAATGGCGTTTAAATCAATATATTTAACGCTATTAAAATAGAGCATTCACTTCTACATTCTAACATTTTAATTTTAATTCAGGATCATGAATTAGGAGTTGACACTCACAGGCTTTCTGGGCTCATCCACCTCTCTAATACTCAGGTTCTCCAGAGGGATGATGCCCCGTGGCTCCTTGTCCTGTGACGAATACAAACCACAATACAGTCTTAAACTAAAAAAAATTGAGAAGTAGACCTAATAATAAACCTAAGTTGAACAACACAAACAAAGAGTGTAAAGTAAACCTACGAACCGTTGTATATTCAAAGTAGTACAGGCAGTTGTCAGTTAAAATGAACCACCGCCTTTTCCAGGTTTTCACTCTTCCTCCTGTAGAAAAACACACAGTGACATAACCAACCAGGGGCAAATATACCCACCTAATCTGAGATATTAACACAGTGGTCTACTTTTTTTCCAGTGTAAAATGTTTATTTGTTTATTTTAATATGCCTGGACTCTCTGATGTCTTTCTTATTTTATCTTAAAGCCCAACTGAAATCTCTTCAAAAAGTATTGAGTAAGAAATTTCTTCCAAAAGCAGACAAATCTGAAAATGTTTCCCAGCTGTTTGATCTGTAAAGCATGCTTTTCATTCAGGTTGAAAATGATAAAACCAAAACCTATTTCTAAACAATGTATTTGCTGGTTTCAGGGAAAAAAAATTAAATGAGTTAATATTTTAAATGTATAATCTTGTGGGGTGGAGGGTGCAGGATATTGTACATTAATGAACAAAGAGCTGGAAATGAATTTAGGTATTGTTATAGGTATTGGTATTTAATCTTTACAATTTACAAAACCTTTTAGCTAAACAGACATCACTGATATAAATTAAAATAATAGGCAACTGATGAAGTAATAAAGTTACAAATCAATTAACATCATTAATTTCTGTCACAAGGCAAAAAATGTATGTAGATAAACATTATATTTAAGGTAAAAAATCAGAACCATAGGGTGAGAATCAGAAAACTTCTCATTAAAAACATAGAGATGTTTTAGTATAGAAATCTATGCAATAACATGTTGGCATGTGTGCATGCTATCCTTTATAACATATCTTTAAAGAAAAAAAAATCAATCTCTTATGACCAAATGTTTAAGAATACTAGCAATCTGTAATCAATGAAATGATTAGGATTAATCCAAAAGTTAAGGTCTGCTGCTACTGAAAGTCTTCCAAGATATAGCCCAACAGTTAACAAGCCGTTCAGAAGAATAACACAGTGTAGAAGTCTAACATGAATCATGTCGATCAATGATCTCAGTAAATGAAAAATGGTCTCAGTAGTTCCGGTCCTTAGCCTGCTTGTCTTCTTCAAACTGTTTACGGACTTTCTTCTTTAGAAGAGGCTTCTTTCTGGGACGACAGCCATTCAGACTAATTTGGTGCAGTGTGCGGCATATGCAATAACACAAAATTGAACACACCTGCTCCCCATTTGACCCTGAGATCTTGTAACACTATCAGGTTTAATTGACAATATGGAGGGAAATGGCTACTCGGACCCAATTTAAACATTTCTCTATTAGGAAATTATTCTCTTGCTTTTGTTGCCAGGGGTTTAGACATTAATTGCTATTTGTTGAGTTTTCCTGATGGGACATCAAATTTCCACTGTTACACAAGTTGTACATTCACTACTTTAAATTGCTTGAAAGATAATAAATATTTACAAGAAATGTAAAGGTGTATTTAGTTCTGTGTAGACATACTGTGTAAATGAGACCCGAAATGAATGTAAAAATCGTAGAATGCATTTGTTTTTTTACATGCTGGAGGGTCATATCAGATCTGTGCCACATAAGGGGGAAACAATTGAAATGGCGCTGTTTAAGTAAGTTAAACAACCTGAAATCCTGATAACCACCATTGATTTTTACATGCACTTTTCCTGTTTATCCATTTTTAGCAACATCCTTTAGCAACACTTTAATTAGCCTTTCAGTATAGTCTTAAAGAAAATATTATAAAATATAATACAACTTAAGCAGGGCTCACATTATGATTTTTTTTTAATAGTTCTTTGCAATTGTTGCTTATCAGACTGTACAAATACGATCTCCATGTCACACTTTAGGATCTCCGTTGCCATAATTTCAAACAGTATGACAGTCAAGACATGACAAAAACTGACACAAACCAGAAGACTTGCTTCACATCATCAATCCATTACATGTTTGGCAACCTGTGTTCTATCCCTAACTCTGTATCAAATTAAATTTTCTGCTGTTCTGCTTACTAAACTCAAACTAATTGCATCATGAAGGTTTGCACTCCTATTGGTTCTTCCTTTGGCAGTCATTTGATGGAGTTTAGTATAGGACTGTGGGAAGCTTATAAAATTTCAAAATTTGCCTTAAATCATTCGCGCTGTTATAGTGAGGCATGAGTCATGTAGAGAGCCCCTGCTGAGTACGTCATTATTTCTGGGAGTAAACAGAACTTAATCTGTTACAGGAGAAGAAAATTGCAATTTTGTATTGCAAGTTGCTAATAGTGACGATGAATAAAGCGGCAATGCAGCATTGGGGTGGGAGCGAATTCCAATGGTTACACATTAAAGGAAACACACCTGAATAGTTTCTTTTTAGAAATTCTAGCTATGTTTTAGAGATAGATTCCTTTAATGCATAAATGTTCGCTGGTGGTAGCAATTTACAGAAGATGCCCGAGAGCTAATATGACACACAGAATTGCAGTGTTGGGTAATACATGCTTACGTGAATGATTCGGCTGGATTAAATACTCACAGGGCTAAAAGACAGGGCAGGAAGCTTAACATCGAGAAATTAAATAACCAGGTGTAATACTTTAGGGCAAATCTATGCTGTACCTGGGAGTTTTATTTATTTGTTTTTACACAAAACTGATTTTTCCCCAACACCTCTAAAAACTTAGGTAATAGGTAACAAAATAAAAAAGCATTAACTAGTGTGTCCATTATATCAGCTGTATATTGGTAAAAAAAAAAAGTGTGATTTTAAATACTTAGGTTTTGTTTATAATATTTTTTGTATATATTTTTCCATATTAATATTTTTACATTTTGCATTAAAAATGGCTTTAAATATATCGATGAATGGGTGTGTTTCACACTGCTTATACTTTACTTGAGCTTAACAATAAATTTCTGAAATTTTACACTGTACATGTCTAGCATATATTAAGCATATATGTGATTTTGAACTGTCAACTCTCAGGACTAACAGCAGGCAACTATTCAAAGTAACACGTTGCTTTTTGGTTGCTAAATCTAACTGTAGTATCAGATGATTTTATCACTCTATGTTGTGCACATTAACTTTTGGTGTGTTTTTTTCCTAGTTAAAAAGGGGTATTAACCTTGTCTATAAACATCAATTAGCACAATGTAAAAAGCTTGTTTTTCATAGGTCGTGGCCACACCTTATTTGGCTTTTTATTCAAAACTTTTGGGTTTAGTAAATTCAAAATAATCTGAAATACTGAGCTGATATTTAAAAAAGACTTGTATGTGGACTAATTATTTTTCTTTACACCTCACTGCTGATGTCTTATTAACTTAAAAAAATGCATTTCTCTTGTGTTTATGATAGAGAAGGAAGGAGGTTAATAACAGCAACAAATTACAGGAAATGTAATTGTCTTGTGGAAGTTCCATGACATGAAGCATAATCATTTACTAAGCATGACGTTCAATTGTAAAACAAAAGAATGTGGTTTAACATAAAAAAACACTTGAGGAGGCACTGTTATTAGATAAAAATCATCTTCTGGGTGGTAATCTCTTTACACTATGCTTGTGGAAGTACTCCACAAAGTCTTCTGTCTAACATATAAACGTTGATTCCTTGTCTGTGCATCTTCTCTTCGGAATAGAACTTGCCAGACTGCTCCAGGCTAGAACCCACAAATCTAAATAAACACTGTGTGATCCAATTTGTGTATTAACATAGTCTTATAGATGATTTATGATATAAATAAAAGTGTTACTATTATTACAATTGCACACATTATTTGTATTTTTTGTATATTCTAGAGTGTTTGACATTAAGTGCGCTACCACCAGTGGCGAATGACTGCATTACATTTGTGGAAGCGCATAATATAATTTATGCATTATTCTTCTGTCCACTAAATATGTATAAATATGTCTTTAATGCACACTGATCACCTATAACATTATCAAGACCTGCCTATGGTTCAGGACTGCCAGATCACCAAAACAGCATTTCACCCACTGAGGCATGGACTCCAAAGGATCAAATGTTAGTGAGGATAGAGATCAGTTTATTTGCCCAGTATAAGCTAAAGATGCCTAATTAGACATAAATCTGAGTATTTTAGAGGCCAAGTCAAAGCCTACATTACTTTCTATGCACAGTATGAATTTTCTCTGATAACCAGCATTATCTTTTTCAGCAGTTTGTGCTACAGTAGTTCTTCCTGCATAAGTGAGACTTGGGGCCCCATAATCCTGGACTTCTGGTCCTAACTGGGGCTGCATCTAACAACAAATTTTTGTGTTGATTAATAACTTTTTCTATTATTTTTTCTTTTAATTATTCTATTAATATTATTATTATTTTTTTTATTTGTTGACTAATCTACTATTTTTCATGTAATGATTATCTGATTAAGCCTTTGACTAACTTTTAAATAAATAATAATTATTAAATATAATTATTTTATTAATAATTAATTATCTCTTTCAAAAATACTCCAAATTTTCTAGTTTAAAAATTTATACAAATACAGTGTACGTGAAAGGTATAATGTACATTGTAAGGCCTAATTAGAAATTGTGCTTACTGTGTTTTGTTATTAACTAATGTAGTAAAGAATGCAATTTACTCAATTGTTTTGTAAATTAAACAGTAAAAATAATGTTCTTGTACTTATCTGTAAAAGGTTCATGTAAATTAGTTAACAGTGTAGTGTTGATGTAAGTATTTTAAAGGTCTGCTTGTCCTATATATCCGGAGTACACAAAGTAAACCGGAGTAAATTCGGAGTACACAATGTAAACCCACGCAAGCACAAGGAGAACATGCAAACTCCACATAGAAAGACCCCTTGCCTGGGAATCGTACCAAGGGACCTTCTTGCTATGAGGCTACCGTTCTTAACACTACGCCATCACACTGCCCATACATACATATACATATATATAAAGTAAATAGATCCCTTTTAATCTCAGTATTAATATGGTATAGGTCTGTCATTGGTGCTCTTATTTAACATCAAAATTTTAATCAAATAGTGCTGCAATTACGCCTCTACCAGATGTATAAGTATGGAAATTTGGAACACATGCTCTTTTAGGTAAATGCAATAGATCTCTGTAACAATGAAAAATTACTTTTCGCTCCAATCCGCCTGCATGTATATGTATATGAGTCTGCAGAGAGCTTGCATACTGTGGGAGGAATGTGTGTGTATGTGTGAGTGTTCCAGGCCAGGCAATAATCCAAAAGTGTGAGGCTTAACCAGGCAGACAAACAGCAATGTGAACTCTGAACTTGTTCCTCAACAGCCAATTAGAGAACAGGTACTTGGTTTAATTGCCACTGTGAGGAGATGCAGATAGCTGCGAAATGAAAAGTGGATGCAAGGATCGAGGGAGAAAGCGAAATGAATAGAGGAGGCAGGACAGTTAGGATGGAACAGCAGTGCTCTCCGAGGTTACCTACCTCCTTGAGAAGAGACAGGCAGACACACAACAGAAGAATGGGAGAAATGGGGGTGCAGAGGGAATAAAGAAACACAAGAAGGAACGTTTAACAATAAACGAGCCACACGCAACCACATCTAGAACCAAAATTGCAGACATGTGAGGAGGGGGTGGTATTAAAAACATATGTGAGTATATATAATGCAGCAAAACACTCAAACTCCAGCACTTCCTTTGAAATGATGCCTAAGGAATAAAAATAGCACAGTCATATAAACACCTCAAGGTCATTTAAAGTCATAATTATTAATAAATAACAGGATTCTATGTTCTACATCACACTGTTCTCTTTTTTTTACTTTGACTTTTTTTAATGAACTACTCATTTGATAATTAGCAAATGATGGTGTGCATAGTTTTTGATAACTGCACTGCATTTGTAAGAAAACCCTGTGTTTCTCTGAGGTAGGGACATGTGATAGAACTGTCAGTGAAATGGAGAAAGAGTAACATGACATAAAGGGCTAAGAAAAAATGTGAGGAAACCGTCTGTCTACTAACCTAGCTTAAGCAGCCAGCCTTCTCTGTCGGGGTTGAAGAATGTGTGGGTCAGGTCGTTGCCATCATCCTCCGGGATCTTAAAGGGCTCGCTTTTAATGCTCTCGTACAAGTTCTGATTAGGAGCAGAATATGTAGGGACACATTCATAAACATATAGACAGACAGTTAGCAGAAATACAATTTGAATGTTCAAAATATTTATCTCCCTCCCATTGCTACCAGTGCCTTATTCATGACAAGAGTGTAATTATAGTTCAGATTTGCACTCTAACAGAAAGCAGATTGAAACAGCCAGCAAGTTCAAGATAAGATAACCTTTGTAAGTCAAAAAGATCTTATTAAGCCTAAACCACCTTAAGCAGCTTCTCAAAATAATTCCTTCTTATAATGCAAAAAAATAAATTAATATTGAGCAATATTAGTATTTGACTACAGTAAGTCAGTAATTCTCTGCTGATTTTTTATATTTGCCCACTGATTAAGAAATGATCAGGTTATAATTTTAATAGTCGGTTTATTCTAACAGTAAGAGACAGAATAGCAACAAAAACATCCAGAAAGGATTAAGGAATAGATCTTAATCTTATATAGTTACTTGTAGAAAAGATATATATTTCCACAAAAGCAATCAATCAATCCATCAATCAAAAATATTTCAAGCTCTCCACCATGGTCAAGACCAAAGAGCAGATATCAGGGACAAGATTGGTACAGCTACATAAGGCAATAGGATTAGGACACACAACCTTTGCCAAGCAGCTGTCAACAGTTGGTGCAATTATTCCCAAATAGAACAAATAAAAACTAACTGTTACATTTTTTTTTTTGGTGGTGTAGCGGTTAGCATGGTCAACCCACAAAGCGGGTACAGAAGATGAATGAATGATTATAAAGACAGTAAGGAGTTAGACAAAAACTGCACTGGAGGATCTTTTAAATGATCTCAAGGCTGCTATGAATTATTCAGAAAAGAACTGGGTAAATTATGTTTGGAAGAGAGGGAATGCTCTTTAAACCCAAGAACACCATCCCACGATCAAACACAGAGGTGGAATTATGCTTTGGGACAAGACAACTTTACTGCATCAAAAGAGACGATGGACGGGACTGTATAAAATCTAGGAAAAGAAATTCCTTTCCTCAGCCAGAGCATAAAAATAAGTTGTGGATGTGCATGACCCAATAAAAGAATAACTCAAGAAGAAGCACATTAAGGCCCTGGAGTGGCCTATCCAGTCTTCAGACCTTAATCCCATACGGAATCTTAATGTTTAAGTTGTTAAACGTCAGCTCTGAAACCGTGATGACTTGGAGAGGATTGTTTGACCTCTGTGGAGAAACATTAATTTAATCAATTTAATCTCATTACAATTTTTCTGTACACAAAGAATACATTTTGTGTAAATAATAAGATGGCACACTTGACATTTTTTACTTTTACACTCAATTTCCACTTTAATAAACATCTGTACTCATTGCTGAAGTTATCCAATCAGCCAATCACATGGCAGCAGAAGAACAACAGATTAAATCAATCATCAAAATTTGGTGTTGGTGCTCATGATTCTAGAGTCTCAGATTCCTAGGAAAACCTGGTGTGATCTTCTGCTGTTGTTGAAAATGTTTTGGATGATAAGTATAACTGTACCCTGATCAAACTCTCAATTTACCCACCCAAGTTACCAATCGACTCAATGTACATGTTTTCTGGAGTGTGGAAGGAAACCTGTTTACCCGGAGTAAGCCCATGCAACTTGGGGAAAACATGCAACTTTTGCAACGAAAGACCCGGGTATTGAACCTGCGACTTTCTTGCTGTGAGGCGAACATGCTAACCTCTACACTGCACCACCCAACACAAATTTACTGTGTGGCAAATTGCTTAAAGCACTAAGGATGAAGTCACTTTCAAAGTGGAAGCATTGGGAGTAAACAGTGCCTATAGTAACAGTATTCATTGTTTTAAAATCTTTTTTAACAGCGCTATTGCAATTAAAAACAACATTCTAGAAATCTCCTGTTTGTATGCAGACTTTGCATTTCCAATAAACATAAGTGGAACATAATAAAGCATTCGAAGCAACACAATGTACATTCCTATGAATGTACATTGTGTTGCTTCGAATGCCTTACCAGAATATTGAGGGGCTGTGGTGATGATGGCTAAATGGCCAAACCTGCAAACTTAACAAGGTGAACATGGAATGCATTTTCAGGCCACCTTTATTATATCTTTGTGCCCTCACTCCACACCCCCAGTTTGGGAAAGTATATTAATACTTGAAACACTTTTCAAATAATCTATATTTAAGCACAAGACTTTCTAACGTACGGGTAAACTGTGTAACAATCAATTATTCAGTTTAGTTTTATTTTTTTTAGCAGTTTAGTTATATCGCATTGGTAAAAGCAATTTGGAGTGGAGTGTATTCTGAATACATTGTACACTGAGTTAGAACTGGCTGCCCTTAAAAACGTTTCCTCTTTAGTAAAAATTAACTAAGTAACAAATTAAGATTAAATATTTTTTTTATATTTGGGTGTGTCTAATGGTGTTATCACAAAACACATTCAATGTACATCAATAACAACTCTTCTTTACTTATAGGAGTTTCAAAGGTGAATCGAATTCCACAAATTTCACAATTACAAAAAGGCTACAAAACAAATTAAACAATTATTTACAAGACTGCCATTGTTGACATGTCTTGAAACCTTTTAAGAAAACAAGTATTAATTTAACCCACTCATTAATAAAGGACTGTAATAAAAAACAAATATGGACAAATTTATAAACCTACATATTGCTTAAGATTAGTGGCAGGCAATGTGTTTGGTACCTGGGCTTTTAGTGGGGACTTAAATGAGTGTTTAATACCACTTTTTGTTACCACCACTATCGGGTCGCTATTATCAAACAATTAATACTATACAAAAACACAATATAGGCTGTAACACTGTTAAGACTGCAAAAAGAAAGACCCCTTGCCCAAAAAACTAAAATCTAAAATATACATACATGTACTAGAAGCAGTGTGGCTGAGAGAAGTACTACAAAATGTTGAGAATAAACTGTTAGGAATAAATTTTTGAAGATTTAATCAAACATTTAATGAAATATTAGAATTTAGGTTGTAAATGTAGGTCAGCTTCTGATAGTGTTTAGACCAGCACTGAAGGCCTTACTGACACTGCACACCACTGGTCTATGTATTTACAGAAAATTGTTGGAACGTATGCAGTACCCTAAGAAGCTCCTCTGGCAGATCTCCTCCCTCATTTATGATCTATGTATTTACAGAAAAGTGTTGGAACGTATGCAGTACCCTAAGAAGCTCCTCTGGCAGATCTCCTCCCTCAT
>JAOTQW010000018.1:5096411-5117143 GCA_026260075.1 Sisor rabdophorus
TAGGTTGATTGGTGACTCTAAATTGCCCATAGGAGTGAATGTGTGAGTGTTTGTGGCCCTGTGATGGATTGGCGACCTGTCCAGGGTGTACCCCTTGCCTTCCGCGCTATGTGCGCTGGGATAGGCTCCAGCAGACCCACATGACCCCGGATTCGGGAATAAGCGGGTAAAGAAGATGAAATAAGAAACCTTGCAATGATTAGACAGAATTAATTAAATTCAATAATATGTTTAAAATAGGGCTGGAGCCTATTCCAGCGCACATAGGGCGAGAGGCAGGGGTAAGCACCGGACAGGTCACCAGTCCATCACAGGGCCACACATAGAAGAACAACCACACACACATTCACACATATGTACATGTTTTTGGACTGTGAAAGAAAACCGGAGTAACCGGAGGAAACCCACACAAGCGCTGGAAAACATGCAAACGAAACACAGATAGACCCCTTGCCCGGGAATCAAACCAGGGACCTTCCTGCTGTGAGGCAACTGCCAAACCACTCCACCACCATGCCTAAATGTTTTATTCTTTTTGTGTCAAAAAAATTACCCATTTTATTAATTATATCAATTATATACATATTAACTCAAAAGGTTTTTCCAGTTATATACGGTGTTCAGTCAAACATCTATTAAACAAGCTGACAGTGTTGCCACAATGTTCAAGCCTCTTAGTTTTAGTGATGGGGAATCTCACTGCTACACGATATCAGAAAACCCAAAGAAACGTGTGCTTTCATGTTTGTGGCAACAGTTTAAGAAATACTACAAGCTTTTGTTCATTTATTATAATGTATTCTGTATATAATATTCTGTATATAATATATTCAGATGTATAATATAAACACAATATACAATCTCAGATATTTATACCTCAATGTCATCCAGCAGCTCCTTTTTCCTGCGCCGTATGTTTGTCAGCTCGTCCCTCTCTTCCATGGACAGATCTTCAGGAACTATAAAAGGAAAAGTGGGCAAATATAAGTAAAGATCATGTCTAAGGTTGTATTTCTACATAAAAAAAGCAAAAAACCCATCCTCATTTGGGTGACAGACAGATACATTGGTTATAGTGTGTGTGAGTGTGTATGGCAGAATGGAGAAAAATCTGTACAAATTAGTACACGTTCGATATGCTGCAACAGCAACCATTTAAACAACCATGGCAATCTGTAAAAAAGGTAGTATTATATAGGCATATAGTTTTGTTTTAAGGCCCTTCAGATATAACTCACAGTACTAAAAGTGTGATTTTTATAGTGCAGAAAATTAAACCAAACCAAGAGAACTGTGCAATAAATGTAGAACTTCAGTCGTCAAACAGATAGTGCCTTAGCAACTTTAAAATGTCAGTCTAAGAGAAAAAGTAGGTCACTTTTGCATTAACCATGCTACATAATGCACACTCCTCCACTCTTTTATGCTGGCTATGATTTATCCACTGATTTTAAATCTCATAGCTGACTCATTCTGCTAAGCTGCTTTGCAACTCTTCATCCAGCGAATCCCAAACATCTTCTATCAATGGATGATGCTCTATATTTAGCTGCATAAAATGACAATGGCACAGGTCATTAGTTTCAGGACACTGATCACCTGAAATGATGGATGTGTTGCCTTGCTCTAAATATATAGGACTGTCAGTATGACTTGTACATTTGTCTAAGCTATTAAAAGCAGCACGTAAATTTTTTGGAGTAAAAAGAAGTCTTTGTTTTGAGGAAAGACCAGAAGACAGAGACAACCACAATTTTAATAAGACTTGAATGTAGCTGATTGTAGGGTCTCAGAGCACATTGACCCTGTAAAAGCACAGGAATACAGGGAAGTGTTAGCCTAGTGGTTAAGGTGTTGGACTGATACCAGAAAGACCGGGGTTCGATTCCCAGCACCACCAAGCCACTACTGTGGGTTCCTGAGCAAGACCCTTAACCCTCAGTTGTAAGTCACGCTGGATGCTGTAAATGTAAATGAATAGCTGAGAATTACATACAGTTCCTGACACAAAATGACAGAGAAAAGTTCCTGTCACCAGGGTTAAACTTATGATATATTTATTAGGTCGAAATAGGGTATTTAACTGGATAAAATGTTGGACAAGTACCTTCTTGTTGTGAGGCGACCGTGCCACCGCCACCCCTATGCCACTGCACCATTCACCATTATTATTGAAAAGAAAAAATTTTTACACCATTGAGAACGTGCATATTTTGCTTATAAGTGTATATATAGATATTTTATCATGGCATCAAACAAAAGAGAAACTATTAGTCTGTCTTTTCTTTTCATACCGTATATCAGGTTTAGGTGAGTGTACATAAAACAAATAACAGCCTAACAATTTATTGCTTGCGTTAATGTTGCATTATTTTTGTCACCGCTTTTTAATAATGATGTGTTTTCATTACTGGAATCATGTAAGTCTGTACATAAAATTAACACTTATTTTTACCTTAAAGAATTAGTGAAAAAAAGACAAAAAGGCATCAATATGCAACCAAGTCTCCATATTCGTCAGCAAGTGTTTTGTGACAACACAAGCACATTAGCGCATCTACTATATGGATAAATTTCATGCAAAGTCTGATGCAAATTCATCTTCCAACGGGCGTTTAGAACGAAACCACTCAAATCTTAAGGGAAAACAATTTATCCAATAAGTTAACTAAGTTTTCTTTTTCTTAAAAAAAAATGTTAAATCCTCCAAGAATCCCATCTTTAAGCCAAAGCTATGCCGACTAAAACTTAGCAGCTTCATTACCAAAGTCGTGTGACTAATAATACTTTATTTGAAGCCGTGGAATACCTTAGCCATTGGCAGAAGAAGCCACAGAGAAATCTGCCAAACACTAACAAAGAGGTTATTCAGACCACTAGCTACAGTAATTTAGTTTTAACACAATTTTGTAAGTACGAATTCATGCATATCAACCATCTGTTTATTGTTCGGCTACAAATAATACACAAGGGAAAAAAATGCAACCACATGTAACCTGTCTTTCCAGAGACTAAAGACACAGATAAAAGAGGCATCCTGATGTTCTCCAGATCAGCCAGGAAACAAAAGAGCAGTTGACAATTGTGTACTGTTCGAGTATTACTCGGTAACAATGGTAACTCAAACATATGCAGACAAGGTTGGGTAAACACAAACTGATTTGCACAACAAACCATATTATCTTTAAAGTACTTTGAATTTATAAACTACATACCTTGCCACCCAAGCCATGTCTCACCTTTTTTTCTCTGCATAGTGGATACGTGTAATGTTTTCTTGTACGAATTAGCCGGTTAAATTTTTTAACCTCCACTAAAAACAGTCTGTCTGCATTTGCACAGAGGCTTGGATACTTATAGGGCATTGTTTGCATACCAACAGCAAGCAGTCTTTCAGGTTAAACTGGTCTATCTATTTGCTGCCTTGAGGAAACGTGGCCTAAAGTCAAATTCGCCTCATGATAGAGAAAAATGCCAAAACACACAGGGGAGATATAAGCACATCTGGAAATAAATCCTGATGGGCCATAAGCTAGTCATCAAAGAACACTTAAAGGCACAACATCTTACTTAATTTACACAATGCAGAATGTGAAACTGCAGACTCTAGTTAAGATTTCTATTCTTTCAGGCTTACTTCTACTGAAGTTGTGCTGTTTATTTACTGATTACATACAAGTTTTAAAAGATACAAAAGGTTTTTAAGCTAAATTAAATTAAATAGTTCCTTCAAACTGTTTTTTTTTTTAATTTTAGAAGAGGCAACCAATAAATTTGCCTGTTGTTATTTCTAGATGCTGTTATACCCCCTTTAAAAAATCAGGTTTAAAAAATGCAAAATGTACATACACTTTTATTGCGAACAATCGAGAAAGTGTGACAAAGAGCAAAAGTTATATAAAAAGATTCACTGCATCTTGTAGAACCTTAAAAATGGATTTTGGGTGCAACTAACACACAAATTTGCAGTCAAGTCTTAGTAGACAAAATAGACTACATTGTTACTGGTTACATCATTCATTCATCTTCTATACACGCCTATTACCGAACTTTTCAGGGTCATGGTGGTCTGCTGGAGCCTAACCCACACAGAGGCAGGGGTACACCATGGACAGGTTACCAGTCCATCATAGGGCCACACACGCATTCACATTTACTTCTATGGGCAATTTAGAATCACCAATTAACCTAATGCACATGTTTTTGGACTGTAAGAGGAAACTGGAGTACCCAGGGAAACCCAGGCGGGAGAACATGCAAACTCAGCACAGGAAGATCCTGTGCCGGGATTCAAACCCAGGACCTTCTTTTTGTGAGGCGACGGTGCTAACCATTACGCCACTGCGCCACCATGGTTACATAATTGTACTTTTTAATTAATTTCATTCATTGATCTTTTAACTTGTTTATTCCCTAGCTTGGTGTCACAGGGGTCTGCTGTAGCCTATACCAGCACACATAGAGTGAGAGACAGGGGTATACCCTGAACAGGTCGCTATTCCATCGCACGGCCACATATAGACAAACGACCATACACACTCACATTCACACCTATGGGCAATTTGGAATCACCAATCAACCTAATGTTTATGGACTGTGGGAGGAAATCGGAGTACCTGGAAAAAACCCACACAAGCGCAGAGAGAACATGCAAACTCCGCACAGAAAGATCCAGGAATTGAACGCACAACCTTCTCGCTGTAAGGTGAACATGTTAATCACTACATCACTGCGCCGCAGACTACTTGTTAATAATGCAGTATAAAGTTATCAGTAAAAAAATTATATTGGGTGGCGCGGTGGCATAATGGTTAGCTTGGTCGCCTCACAGCAAGAAGGTCCTGGGTTCGATTCCCAGGCAAGGTGTCTTTCTTTGCAGAGTTTGCGTGTTCTCACTTCGCTTGTGTGGGTTTCCTCCAGGTACTCCGGTTTTCTCCCACAATTTAAATTGCACATAGGTGTGAGTGTGTGTGGCTGCTTGTCTATGTGTGTTCCTACGATGGACTGGCGAGCATTGTGTAACTCATGTAAGAACAGCTGATGCCATGGGCATGACCAATCACTCAGGACATCAGTATGTCAAAATTTTACAGAAAATACTTCAAGGCATGGTTAAAAAGAATGTATTTGTCTCTAATGCCACTTTCAGTTAATCATCTGGTGTGATTTGAAACTATACCACCAGGTCATTTTTTAAAAACTAAACCATCTTAATGTCTGCACTTTCTATTTCGCATTTACATAATACAATACTTAACTTTCCAACTATAACCCACTTTTTTTTTTAGAAGGCATTAAATCCACATAATGTCTGCACACGATTAAAAAAAAGTTACAAATAAAAACTTCCTCTCAGTATAGTAAAACACATGGACAAAGCTGTGTCCTACTCCAAATCCCACAGATCTGTTATTTTGAGAACAGTCCTTATTTGTATTTCTTTGATTGGTGCCTCCCAAAGGTTGCATCGCATTTCTCTTATTCATCTGCCTCACCCTAATTTCCTGCTTCAGTGCTAATATTGTATCAAGCCTGTCTCACTGACTGTCACATATTCTCCTCTTCATGTTTTGATGCTTCCTAAAATGACTCATCAGGGCCATATAAATCCAATCAGTCCAGCTGAATCATTATGCATTTTCCCAAACGCCTTCGCATTGAGACAAACACACAGATCACCATTCTACAAAGGAAATGGCACTATGCACCTGTGGAAACTTTGAAACCATTGTTAACCAGACAGAACATTTCTCTAAACGTCAAGCCGTCTGGATCTAATTGAAGAGCTAAAGCATGTTGGAGCTCTGGAAGCCTTGAGCTCTGTTATTACCAGCTCAACTTACAGTTTTCCATTGAATTGCTTTAACCATGGACCTGTGTTTGCAGGGGTTCACATGTGCTTTCCTGAAGATGTCCTTTCTCTGATTTCTAATCATCATCTGATGATTCACTTAGGAAATGAGTTTAGTGGCGGTTTCCGGACGGCTGAGAGACTAACAGACCTATTTATATTGGCTCAGGCTTTATAGACCAGATCTGCAAATTACCAATGAGAGATTGGGGATGGTCCTCAATCCACACTTTTTGTGTAGATTTTTTACAAGTAAGGCAGCTAAAGAATGAAAAAATGTTAAGTATCCATATAAGCGCATGGCTCTTATTAGTTTTGTAGGAAGATTTTCAATAATGTCTGTACTTTTGGCACACAAAAATATAAAGGGAATCTTTTACATAAGAACCAAATACTCAAGTCCACACCAAGGACATATTCTGAGCATCTATGTGATATATTATCACACAGAAGAAATATTTTTAAAGTATAAACAGATTGTACCATTAAATGGTATGAAGTCAAAGTATATACCATGAAAATAGCCCTTTTATAGACAAAGGTTTATAAAAACCTTATCAGCACAGACGAAACTGTATCTTCCCTGAACTTTTGCCATTAGAAGTAAACAGTTATCTAAATGTAATGATACAATGTATAAAGACATTATTAGCCCTGTCCTGAAACCTAACATACCCTTGTGAGGGGTGCAAGTGATTTACTTCAGTAGAATGAAGAGGCACTCTAACACACTCTGTTTCATCAAGACAGTGCACTAAGCCCATGAGCCCAACCCCAAAACAAATCATTGGATTAAAGTAAAACTATTATTGTATTGTGACGATTTTTTTGACTGAAAGAGCAAAATTCCACAGTCATCTAATGGAACGCATTTCAAGAAATATGAAGATTTTTATATTTTATATAATATTTATACTTTATATTTTTGTCTTTGTGCAAAACAGTAAAAACACTAAAATAATAAAGAACAATGCCTGAAGATGCATGTGCAATCTTAGTGAAATACTAGCTAGCTGGAACTACACATGTTTTATACGTTTTTACCATAAAGAAAAACTAATTACAGCACTCTGATGCTAGAAAATATCCCACAACAGGAAAGAAAAAACTTGACACAACAAACAATTTCTGCTACTTCTTATGCCATGCCGTCTATAAATAGCATCAGCACCTAAGTTAGACCACTAAAGCAAACCCAGTTTCCAAAAGATTGTTTTTCTGCAATTGAAAACCGTATTCATATTTTACCATATCAAATTAAAGTGTGAAATAACCTGAAGTGTTTTTTTTCTATTATAAGCAGCAAATAAGTGCTTTAAAATTGCAAACATGCCAATAATTCTAGACTAATGCTTCCTAGAACAGTCCGAATTATTACTGCAATGTATCACATCTGGAGTTGGTGAAAATAATCATGTTTACATTTACACCAGGGAGAAGTGTATTCTTCCCCTGTGTTACAATTAAACAAATTGTATGTGGGTTGTTAAATATTCTGGCCTTAAGCAATTAATGTACTGCAGTTGGGAATTTATTCATTTATCTTCTATATCCACTTATTGCCCAAATCTGGGTCATGGGGGTCTGCTGGAGCCTATCCCAGTGCACATATGCTGAAAGGCAGAGGCGAGCCCTGGAGAGGTTGCCAGTCCATCGCAGGGCCAGACATAGACAAATGAACACACACACATTCACACCTATGGCCAATTTAGAATCACCAATGAACCTAATGTAAATGTTTTTGGACTGTGGAAGGAAACCGGAGAACCTGAAGTAAAGCACGAGGAAAACAAGCAAACTCCAAACAGAAAGACCTGGGATTTAAACCCTGGATCTTCTTGCTGAAAGGGGACCATGCTAACCACTGGGCCACTATCGTTTGCATGTTTTACTCCATAGTCCAGGCCCTGCAATGGACTGGTGACCTGTCCAGGGTGTACCCCTACCTTTCAGCCTATGTGCACTGGGATAGGCTCCAGCAGACCCTCGTTACCCCCAGGAATAAGCGGGTATCACAGATATATGAATGAATAAATAAATAAATGAATTAATTAATTAATGTTTGCATTACCAAAAGTTCTGAATGACAGCAAAATGTTTGAATCGCATATTAGAGGGCATCTGACCGACATGCAAACCAACCAATCACAGTTCATTTTTTTAGGGGTGGAAAAATGTAAAGACTGAATGTCACAGTTATGCACTAATCTCCAAAAACACGTGTTTGCAAACACCTACAAAGAAAAATCTGTCAACTTTGTTCTAAAAAATTATATAAAAGTTAAAAATAATAATCATGGATTATTTTATAAACCTTCCTACGAACTAGAGAGTGATTAATGGTAGAAATTGTGACAAACATCTAACAGACCTCTAACAGAAATCAATAAAACAGATTGTTTTTTCCAGTTTTCTGTGCAAAATCCTAATTTCCTATCTACGTTTCATGGTAGTGCCTTAAACTGTTAAACTGATGTATTATGAAAGCTGGTGAGTATACTTTTATGGCTTTTAGAGCTGTTCTGATACATGGGCAAAATTAAAATGTTAGGATTATATAAATAAATTTAAGAGATTTGAAAAGCTGCAACAGACAAATATTTCTAATATACAGTTACTATAATATATTTACAAGAGATCACAGTTTTTATGGCTTATATTCAGCTGTGGTGACTTCTCTGGCTGCATATTAGTTTCCATTAAAAAAAACACAGCATCTCTATATGCTTAGCTGTTACATCTATTCCTATTTATTTAATTTTACTATTCTCGATTACACATCTGCAAAAATACAAGGTTCATACTTGGATTAATTCTTTCATTTATTTTATAAATATATACCCACTTATTCCCGAACCCTGGGTCACGAGGGGTCTGCTAGAGACTATTCCAGAAACCACGACCTGCTTGCTGTGAGGCAACTGTGCCAACCACTACGGCCCCGTGCCGCCCCTTTATACTTGAATTATATTTTTTCACTGGAAATATTGCTCAGAAAATTTGAGCGAAAGTGATGTGATCTGATCCCATCTGACATGTGATGACTGTCATTAAAAATGGGTACATAGCATAGAATGCCCCACTCTAGCAAGGCCAGCTGGGACACCATGACCCACATACTGCCTTTATACCACTTTCTGCACACAGTGACGGTGATAAATAACTTTATATTGCAGAAATTTCCGTCTTGAATTATCTGTAAATACTTTGCTAGTGGGTCGTCCTGACAACAGATTATGATTCCAGTAGCATATTTTTGAGGTTGTGAAAATCTGGAAAGGTATCTATAAAAAAGCAATAAATTCCGACAATACAAATATACACAAATGTACTCAAGCATATGAAACATCTATTTAGTAAAGTTTTGAAAGCTGGGGAATTAGCTTGCTTTAGACTAAGCAATTTAAAACCTTTTACATTAAATCATTTTTTTTAATGGATTCCAGCATTTAGTAATTCTAAACTCCTATAAACTCAAAATTATACATGCTCTCAGGGAAAACAAATATTACATGTACACAGCTGGGCTAAACCCCCCCCTTTCCTTCATACCTCCTGTCCAGCAGTCCTACATTGTCTTGTGTCAGTGCTCAGACCATGCACCGCATACTGAATCAGATTGGTCTGCATGGCTGTCATCCCTGAATAAAGCCTCTTCTGTCTGCAAACAGTTTGCTGAAGACAAGCAGGCTAAGGACAAGGATTACTGTCCTGTGGTCGGATGAGATCAAGTTAAACTTGTTTGTTTTAGATGGTGTTTGACTTGTTTGTTTCAGATGGCGTGTGTGGCGGAAACCAGGTGAGGAGTACAAAGACATGAGTGCTGCCGGAACTGGGAAGCTACACGTCATTTAAGGAACCACGAATGCCAACTTGTACTGTAACAAACTAAAGCAGAGCATGAGCCCACAAAATCTCACAATTCAAATGATATCAATCTCTCATGCACTGCTCAACTGCTGTTTAATCATTATGACTTTTTTGCTAATTTGAATTGTAATGCCCCACACAAAAAGTGTGCCAGATCACCAATAGGTTCTTTAATATTTTTAAAAGGTGCAGGAATCTGCAACACTAATGCATTTACCAAAGAAAACTACTGTGAGAGGCAATAAAAAGAAATTCAGTGTTTTTTATCATAAATGCTGAGGCAAACCATGTTCATGTTCTATTGCGAATTTCAATTGTTTTACAACAGAAAAAGACCCCAAAACATGCAGCATCTTAAGCAGCAACAAAAAGAGCCTCTCCATCCTGAAGGGATTGATTAATTTGTGCGATTGGTTAGGCAGCAAGAGAACAGTCTAAAAACATTTCTAAAATTTGTTAGAAGAAGAAAAATAAGGCAAGTGAAAAAAATCTGAGCAGCTTTGACAAGAGCCAAACTATTATGTTTAATGTTTAAAATTGTTATTAGGCTTCTGTGTATGAATTAGAACATTTAGCAACAAACAGCAGTTTAACAAGACATTGGCTGACTTAAAATATTGAAAAGCAATACTGAAAATGTCTGATAAGTCGATCTAAAAAAGGCAATTAACTAGTAAAAAAACAACATTGTCCCACAGACTAGGAGTGGATTTGGGGCATTTTGAAACAGATGATGATTTTTTTGCCAGATTAGTGATGTATCTAAACAAGGAAGTAACACAAACACACAATTTACTTTTTTCATTAAAGGTTTATATATTAAGTGCTAAAAACCCATATGCCTGTTAAGTCAGTCATAACAGTTGAAAACTGAGTGTAATAAGTCCTCTTTGATGCGGATTAGTTTAGGCGAACACAGCGTGTCCAAGAGACTTCCTCACCACACGTTTTAGGAGATTTTTTCCACTAATAAAGACTGACACCATAAAACTGGGGTTCAGGAACATAGTGAAAATATCATATTGCAGTGCTTTTCCAGGGAACATGCAAATACATTTAGGCTTAAATAGAGGCTAGATTGCACATCCATATTATTTCATAAATCCATGTTAAAGGCTAAGATCTCTTCTACTTTAAAGTATGGAATAAAAGTATTTACATTTTTAGCATCTGTCAGATTATCTTTTCCAAATTGACTTACATTTGGCAATTTTTTTATTGTCAAATTAGCAGTTTTGGATTAAGAGCCCTGCATAGGGGCCAAGCATTCTCGGCTTGATGGTGCTGGGAACTGAACCCATAATCAGCAGTCCACTGAGTTTAAGACAAACATGACTGGGAAACATGCTGTAGTTTTTACTTGCATGGATTAGGATTTTCGCAATTACAAGATAGTAATCTGTCGTCCCGTAAAGAACAACATGCGTAAAAGCATACAGGAGACGTTGGACACAAAAATACACCACTTTCCTGTACCTTCAACACATGGAGCAATCTGGGATTGTGTTATATAATTGTACTGGCCCCAAATCCCCCCACCCACACCAAGCCACTTCAGAAAGAAAAATCTTTCAGCTCCATGGATGAAAAAATTGCAAACATAGAGGGAGAAGAAAAAAGGTTTCAGGATTTCCTTTTTTTCTTTTGGATTTTTTCCTCTCGGCCAACTATAGCATGACTTCTTTTTGCGTGGTCTTGGTGAATAGCTTTTAGCCTGCCTCGCACCTTCTAAAATCCTGCCAATACTGACGCATTGTTTGCCTAAACGTGTTTCCAATTAAGCTGTTCTCAGGCTTTTAACCCTGAACTGCAGGCTAGCATCCAGAATGTCTGTAAACAGAGGTGCCTCTGTAAAAAAGATGCTACAAAAGGCAAAAAGAGACATTTAACACTGATTATAAGAATGTTCAGAAGCAAAGGGTAAATTTAGGGAGTAAGTATATCCTCTGTGTTTTAGCTCAACAGTATCTGACTTGAGTATTTCAGATTTGCAATCATACACAAGAAGAAATTTGTGAAGACAAGCAGACTTAACAATCAGTTAAACCTTTGTGCTTAACATTGTGTTCGACATATATTGCAGATCCCTCTACATTTGTTAGCAATGATAAAAAATGCATTAAGACATTCAGCCTACTGTATACCTAATAAGATACTGTAGTTAAGAAAATCACCCAATAAAAAATATTCAAGGGCTGTTTTATTTTATCAGCATTGTAAATTCCGTAAATACAACAGTTACCCTTGGCTATAAATTCAAAAGAAAACAGCTCATAAGAAAAACAGTAGACCATCATGTTTGTCTGTGAGCTCATACATTCATTCATTTATTCATCTTCTATACCCGCTTATTCCCGAACTCAGGGTCATGGGCGTCTGCTAGAGCCTATCCCAGCGCATAGACAAGGGGTACACCCTGGACAGGTCGCCAGTCCATCACAGGGCCACATGCACTCACACTCACTCCTCTGCGGAATTTTGAGTCACTAATCAACCTAATGCACATGTTTTTGGACTGTGGGAGGAAGCCGGAGTACATGGAGGAAACCCATGCAAGCGCGGGTAGAACATCCCAACTCCTATAGACAAATTCCATCTAATCATTTCAACTTAATTATATTTAATCAAACACACATCATTGTTAGTGCAAGGTTAACTGTATTATTTCAATAGTCTATATGTTTTATTTGCTGTGTTATTAATTTGCTAAATTGTCAGTAAGCATCAATCTCACTACTACCATTGTAATTAGACTTGCCCGAAAACAACAATGAATGAGCATTTTGCTCATGAAAGAAATCAAATGTATATTGTTTTAGAGGTTTTAGCAGTTATTTAGACCATCACAATAATAGGCGCACTGTTGTACAGAAAGCACTGACCTGGATGAAGAATTTTAGGATGGATTATTAGGATGAATCTTTTTTTTAGTTCATATTAGTACTAAAAGAAGGCAGATGTTGTTTATTTAGTTTATTGGGTTTGTGTATGGCAATAGATATTATATATAAATATAAAGATTTTCAGTACCACCAAGTTACCACTGCTGGGCCCCTGAGCAAGGCTCTTAACTATCTATTGCTTATTTATATGAAGGAAATAATGGAAGTCACTCTGGATAAAGGCATCTGCCAAATGCTATAAATGTAAATGGTTTCATTTTCTACATAATTATCTCTGTGGTCTTGCATAACATTTTTCCATTTGCAGCAACTACAAAGAAAACTATCTCTAACTTAGCTTGAACCCCTTTTCCATTCTTTGTTGTAGATGACCCTGGGATAACCTGAAAAAAGCTATTACACAACAGGGCTGATATTCAGTATGGAGTGAACATTTGCAAGGAACAATCAGTAACAGAAACAGTGAAATGTCCCAGTGTTGTTAACTTTGACATTTTATTATATGTATCTATTAAGGGTTATTTCCATTAAAACCATTAGTACACATGAGTCATTATTCAGTTTCTGCATTGTAATGCACCATGCAATACTCTATCTGGCTGTGGGAATTAGAGTAGAGAAAAAATATTACATGAAGCTGTACAACCTGCTGGAAATGCAAAAGGTTGTCAGAAAAGGAGAAAAGAAAGAATAAATGCAATAAAAAAACTCTATAGTGCAACCGTCATTCTGAAAACATTTGGAAATACGATAAATTACATTTACATTTACAGCATTTGGCAGACGCTCTTATCCAGAGAGACTTACAACTGAGCAGTTGGGGGTTAAGGGCCTTGCTCAGGAACCCACAGTGGTGGCTTGGTGGTGCTGGGAATCAAATCCCGGTCTTTCTGGTGTTAGTCCAACACCAATAACCACTAGGCCACCCTCTCACCCACCCTTAGGATCCTTTCAACGTAATCTGGTAAAATCTTTCACCAATCTCATGCTATATCTGTATCTTTCTCTCTTGCATTTAATATCTGCACAAATAAAGGAATATCTGCTAAGATTTAAAACAACTGCATACAGATTATTTATCACAATATCTGTATGAAATACAGATGTAGTATTCAGTAAATGTGTGTAGCTAAAATCACAATAGGTACAGTAAGTGAGTGGTGGAGAGGAACTAATCGATCTAATATATGATTTGTGCCAACAGTTTCAAATCAGAAGCAGATTTAAGACAGCGAGAGTCAAACTTTCTGCTTGAATAAAAATGTTTAAATTATTAATGCAACATTGCTGTGTTGCGCAAAAAGAGCATAGTAATGCCACAAATGGGTCCCAGTAAAAGGAAAAGCTTTGATACATGGGAAACAACCTTTAACTGTTTTTTTTTTATTTAATGGAGCCCAGTGCAAATAAATTAGTAAAACAATCTGAATAGATATCATTTTGATCTGACTAAGAGAGATGATACAATCGATAGGAAGGCTGCTATCGTAAATGAATATGTAACGCAGCAGGGAGGAGTTTCATCTACCACTGGAAGTCTTATCCAGTCTGCCTGCTAAATCAGAGCCAGACAGTTTTACCCTGTCCACACTGGTACTAGTATCAGCCTAATAAAATTAAGCATTGCTGTGTAAATGGGAGCTTTGTATGAACCACAGTTAATATTCATTCATTCATTTATTTTCTATACCTGCCCATTTCCTTATTTGGGGTCACAGGGTCTGCTGGACCCTATCTCAACGCACATAGTGAGAAAGTCAGGCGTACACACTGGACAGGTCGCCAATCCAGCACAGGGACAACACACACACAAACTCACTTTCACATTCAATCCTATGGTCAATTTAGAATCACCAATCAACCTAATGCACATGTTTTTTGGAATGTATACCCGGGAGAAACCCACACAAGCACAGGGAGAACATACAAACTCCACACAGAAAACCTGGGAAACTAACCCTCGACCTTCTTTCTATGAGGCAATTTTTTTATTTTTTATTTTTATTTAAATTTTTTAAATTTACAAACTATCAACATTCCCTAAATATTTACTGTGAAAGATTTGATGTTTGACCACATGACCATACACATGTAGCCGACAATTAGACCACTGTGCTTACTAGACTAGAACTAAAATACACAACCTCATCCAGACAGCATGTCTGGAACTAAGAGGATCTGAACAACACACAAGAATTGTACATTAGTGATGATTGGCTTAATAATAAAATAGCAAGAATCATTCAACATTGTATTGGCTTTCATTGCTATGCTGACACCTATCAGCTGTATATCTGTTCACAGCCAGGTAAACCTTTGAAAAACTAACTGCATGTATAACTGATATAAAGAACTGGATGACAATTAATATCCTATTACGAAATCCAAAAAAAAGGGCTATTAATTACTGGACCAAAAGCTTCTGCATGCCATCCAGATCACTGTTTAACGCTTGATGGCTGTTCTCTCGAGCCTTGAGCGCTAGTTAGATACTTTAGACTAGTTAGAAACTTTAGACTAGTTAGAAAGTTTTTCCTTTGAGAGCCACATTTCTAGCATTTGTAAAGCTACATTATTTATCTTAAAAATATATTTAAATTAAGACCTATTCACTCGAAGTTAAATGCAGAACTATTTGTTCATGTGTTTATGACCTTAAGACTAGATTACTGCAATGCTTTATTAGGTGGTTGTACAACTAAAAAATATATTGCAGCTTGTCCAAAATGCAGCAGCTTACCACAACCAGAAAGGATGAACATATTCTGTCAAAACTGCACTGGCTCCTTAGTAAATATCGAATAGACTTGTTTGTTATGTATAAACCACTGAATAGCTTTGCACCTCAGTACGTAAATAAGCTCTAACTTTACTATAGTCCTCCATAACCACTATGCTCACAAAACTCTGGCAATTTGGTAATATCTAGAATAACAACATCAACTGCAGGCAGTGGATCCTTTTCTTATATAGAACCAAAACTTCCATTAAAAAATGGTGATTTTTTTTGTTAATAAATTGTCAATAATCAGTAGATTTACAGCAAATGTCATGTGTGCCTCCCACTAGTCTTACCTATTTTAGGGGGATTTCTCTCTCATAAATTCTTATCATACTTCCTGTTTTTCTATTTTTAATAGTTTTATCAAACCATAAATATTTACCCATTAAAAAACTACTAACAAACTCACAAATTTATTTAAGGGTGTGTAATAATCGTCTTATTGAACTCGATCACATCATCAGCAGATTTAAACCAGAGGATTAAACAAGGCTTACTTTCGCATTGCGTTTTGACTATTTTGTCCAAATGTCCATCAGTTAAACTGATCTCAGGTCAACCTTTACTCTCTATGCGATAACATGTGAGCCCTGCATCAAAACTTACTGACACTGGATTTATATTCTTCAGCACATTCAGAAAGCATTACATGTAACCAAAATTCAGTAAGATGTGGAACGACTGCTTTAACCCTTGTAGTAAACACTCCGAATTCTGAACGAAGCGAATCGCATGTATAGGCAAAGGAGCCCTTTAAAGATGGAAATCAGATAAGAGTCGTACCTTGATTATCATCATCCATGCTTGCGACTAAATAAGACAGTGGGACACCAATAAGCAGGTAAATAAGACGCTTCGAGCCAGAAGGCTGTTGCAGTGTCGGATTTTACGTTGACGGATGCATTTACAGGCGGCTCGCATCACCCGCACACGCACACACGCACACACACACACACATACGAACAAGGTCTTGTCTTGGTCTAAAAATCAATGTTCACTCTCCTGGCTATACAGTTCTGTCCCTTTACGGTGTAAATGGATGGAAAATCTCCGTCTCTTCTGCTTCATACGGCGAGATGACGCGACCTCTCTATCCAGCCCATCAGCACAGAATCTTAACATCTGGATCTCTTCCTGAAAGCGCTTATTTCGCACCGGTTTTAAGGCACATCCTGCCTCTTTTGCTACGACTTGCCTAGTGGTTTAGGCTCGGAATGAGCCCAACGAATCAAAATCAGAGGCCTAAGTGCGCGAGTAAGTTTTTGACCAATCACAATGGGAGAGGTGGGCTTTGTAGGAATACGAGTGTATGGGGGATTAATCACTATATTACAGCTGCCCTTGGCACGTCATCCACTTTATCACGCCCTTATTGCCGCTACTAACCGGCACTCACGTGACTCATAGTGTAGGTCTGTGTTACTGTCTTGTGGATACATCAGTCATCTATTTATTATGACAGTGAGAGGTAGAAGTAAACAGACTTTCGAGTTTGTTCACTAATAATCTGTTGAGGATGCAAACTGGTCAGATCAAATAAAATTTGGCTAATAAAAGCTGTTTTGAGACAATATCTGTTATTAAAAGACCCAAACCAAGAGTGCTAAATGGCTGAACCTTTGTCATGTTATATATTGTGTTTAGACACCTGCTTTTCTGGGTGTTTTCACCATGCTATTGTTCTCTGAGTAATCTGGTTTATTTTACCATTAGCTGATTACCATCTCTAAACTGTCTGTAGTGTGTGAATAGTCATGGTCTGATTGGGTCCTGTAATGGGTTAGCATCCTTTTTCCCCATCCCAGAGGATGAGCTCTTTTCCGCCATGTTTACAGAAAATGGATGGATGATCAATTGTTTTTATAAAAGGTTTCTGTCAGTGTTTCCATATTTACATATGGACAAGTTTACATATAAAAAATTCCAAAAAGATTTTTCAAGACTCCATTGTGGGAATCGTCCAGGCTGCTGAATAAGCGACATATTAAAGCATTAACATTTGTGAGTTATAGAAATGTGCAGATCTGCAACATATAATGCATGTTATTACAATCGGAGGGGAAAACGGGCTAGTGAATGTGATAAAAGCATATTTCATTAACTGCATTTACATCTACTATACTAAAGCTGTAATTTAAACGATGCTTTAGAATTTGCTTTTGCATATATCCTACGTGGACTTGAATATAACACAAGTACATTACTGTTCGGGCTGTGCGGTTGGCGTAGTGGTTAGCAATTTGCCTCATTTGTTTGATTTCTGGGCAAGGGGTCTTTCTGTACTAAGTTTACATGCTCTCCCCGCTCTTGCATGGGTTTTTTCCAGGTATTCTGGTTTCCTCCCACAGTCCAAAAACATGTACATTAGGTTGATTGGTGCCCATAAGAGTGAGTGGTAATGTGTGTGGTTGTTCGTCTGTGTGTGGCCCTGCAAATGACTGGCAACCTGTTTAGGGTGTGCCTCTGCCCTTTGCCCTGTGTGCTCTGGGGCGAGTTAGGGAGTAGGAGAAAATAGAAGATGAATAAATGAATGATATTACTGCTCTGACAAAATGAATATCAAATGCTTTAATGTATGCATGTAATCAGAAGCTTTTGTGTATCTTGCTTTGCAGGGTAAGTTTATCACATTTATCAGTTAAATGTACATTACAGATCGTAGACTTGCCCTCCACAGAAATGTTTTCATCCATTAATCTTTTAACCCACTTATTCTTGAGCTCGGGGTACACCCTGGCAGGGGTACACCCTGGGCAGGTCACCAGTCTATTGCAGGGCCAAACATAGACAAACCATTAAACACACTCTATGGGCAATTTTAGAATCACCAATCAACCTAATGTACATGTTATTGGACTGTGGGAGGAAACCTGAGTACCAGGAAGAAAACCATGCAAGTGCTGGGAGAACATGCAAACTCCGCATAAAAAGACCTGGAAATCTAACCCACGACCCTTTTACTGTGCGGCGAACGTGCTAACCACTACACCACGTGCTGCCCCAGAAATTTTTTAAATCTCCTAAATGGTATCTCTGCCTAATATGTAGTCTATAAGTATTATCCTTATAAAGTGTAGTCTAAATAAATCTTCTTCGCAAATAGTTCACACATACCCTCCTTTTTCTGGAACTGACTTACTCTTTAATTTAATGTCTGAACCACTGACGCCAAGTGAGTTTTTTGCCTCCATGGAAATTTGAATATTTAGGTCACCCATAACAGACTTCGAAAATAAGATAACAAATACCAGGACTATTTTCCTTTCACAATTATTTAAATCAGAACAAATGGTTTTGAATGTATTAACACTACAGCATGCAGTTTCTTACACACAAGGATTTAATTATAGCATTCCAGCTTTTTGGGTGAGGTGGGGGTCAGATGGGGGTTGTGTGTTGTTCAGGACAATATTGGGTAATTTAATGTAGCTTATCTTTGTTTCTGAAGAGATTTATGACCCAAGAAATGTGCTGTTACATCATTACACGTGATGTATTAGGGGATGGAGCCCAGCCCATATGATGGTTTTCAGTGTTGATTAGTTAACGTATTATTGGTTCTTTGTTGGTTGTTGGTTGGTTGTTTATTGGCAAATATACAGTAGTGGTATATTTTATTAAATACCTTTTTTTTTGCAAATTAACAGTATCCAAAATTCCAGTGAGACACAAATGCAGTCTGTTCTCTTCACAACCATCCTGTTATGGAAATAATAATGCTGGATGTTTTACTGTTTATAACAAAACCAAAAAAAGGCTGTCGACTGAATCAAAATTCCAGAAGCTCTTCGACTCAGATTTTCTGCCAGATTATGTTGAAAAAAATCTTTCCAGGAGTGCAAATATGTTCATTGGCAGAGTGGGAGTTATAAAGAAAGAGACAGAATTTGGGAATTTGGGGGGTGGCTCCAGTTTGGGGGAGTATTTCCTGCTCAGAAAGCAGATGTCTGGCCCACTCCAGGAAACACTCTGTTTTCTTAGTTTTCCCTTTTTCTTACACATTCCTTGGGTGGGGATGCATTCATCAAACTTGCAAGGTCTTTTAAAAAATGTCATCACAAGTATATCATTGTTTTAAACATAAACAATTAAATTTTGTTGTGACTGTTTTGGTCATTTTAAGGCATTAAACTAGTGCTCAGTCTGAAAAAATACACTACAGTAAAGTTCTGCAGAAAAATTAATAAGAACTAAAAAAAACTTTACAGTGCAAAGATGAGTTCTACATCAAGGGGCACACTAAAAACATTCATTCATTCATTCATTCATTCATCTTCTATACATGATTATTTCCTACACTAATGAATGAAAATGTTTTTAGGATTAACTTGAAAAGAACTGATTTGCTATGAAAGTGCAAATGGGTTCTGGTAATTATCTGAATAAAAAAAAACACCCTTTCCATGTTTCATGCTTCTTCCCACATCCAACCGCTTATTAAAGCTAATATTTATATTATTATATAGCCCCCTTATGTAATGCCACAATTGCTTCCATACCAATAAAAGGCCAAATAGCAAAATTTAATATTTCAGAATACCCTCATCGTTTTGTATAATGCATTGTATCCTGCTGACCACCATCAACAAATTGAAAAATAACATGCATGCTTGAGTATAAATATATAATATGACTTTGCCAGAATGCCTGGCTTGCATGAAATTTTATGGCTTTTAAGTAGCATGCTGAGAGATTGCATCTGAGGGAGGGCAGCATGCGTATGTCTGATTATGCTGACCAACTTCCAATAGCCTGAACAACCACCTAGAGCTTCTCTGTTCTTTTCATATATTCCACGTTCTCCCATGATGAGCTGCTTGTTGATAGATAAGAGGGGGGACATCTGAATGGGAGAAACTAGAATATTTTCTTCAACGTGCTCCAGGCTGTTAGTGCTGCCTATCAAGTTTATACTTTTGTTAACCTTTTAGAATGAAAAAGAGAGATAAGGAGCACGAAGAAGATAAAATTGACAACTATATTTTCATACATTTTCCAATATTTAAGCCTTTTTAAATGTCAGATATCGGTTTTGTAATAACAGCTCCAAAATTATTTGGTGATATCTTTGAAAAATAAATGCATTTTGGGCACTGCGTTATGAGAAACATTAAAACAACAGTGCTTACAGGTAACATATTAGCTAATACTGCTCTAAACTATACATCTACCCTACAACATAGTTCTGCTGAAGAAAAGGACTGAGCCACAGTAATGTAGCAAAGATTTAGTTTTGAATTTATACCATTCATTCATTCATTCATCTTCTTTACCCGCTTATTCCCGAACTCTCCGGGGTCACGGGGGTCTGCTGGAGCCTATCCCA
>JAOTQW010000018.1:5122048-5146448 GCA_026260075.1 Sisor rabdophorus
AAGCACTTTTGTACGTCGCTATGGATAAGAGCGTCTGCTAAATGCTGTAAATGTATAGAAGATAAATGAATCAATTAAAAATATGGTTTGTTCTGCTAGCCTACCCACACAAAGCCGGAAAAAAATGCAGTTTCACCTTTGACCGTTTTCTGAAAATGTACTGATGAACATTTACATCAGTTCCACCCTGTAAATCTGTTTATATGTAGCATTAACTTACTGTTAAGACGTTACTACTAGAATATTTTAAACTAGATTTAAATTATGCCTGTTGTCACAACTGTGGTTACATAAAATTGACACCCCTAACAAAAATAAAATCAACCATTCTGAACAAGCACACAAGAACAAGGTAAACAAAAACGTATTGTTTTAATTGCACAAATTTCAAATGCACTGCCAAACCAGAAAATCTGTAGTTTTAAACTATTTTAAAGTACCATTCTCAGCTTTTAAAAAACTAAATTGCAGGCAGGAGGCAAGACCACAATTTACAAAAAAAATTAACAAGTATTATGTTGTAAAGCCCATCACAAAAAATAGGAAAAGTAAGAAACATTTCAGTATTCATCAGAAAAGAATAAAAAAAAAGAATAAAAAATAGAATAAAAAGTACTATCAAAGTTTTTATTATACTGCATTGTTGCCCAAATCATTAAAATTTGACATGCTTTTTCTCCAAAAACCAAACGTGAATTATTTTCTATATCATGTATCTCACTTGGTAAGAGGACACTAACAGAGGAAGGCAGAATATAGGTTGCATACATAGCATTTTTGCTAATAGAAAACCTAAAATCCTCTGTTATAAAGCAAGTGTTAAACAGCAAGATGTCTGTAATCAGCACATCAGATGGCATGCAGAGAAAATGCCAGATCAGTTGAGCGCTACATAAACGAATGAAAAAACACCTTTCCTGACATTTACGAATCTGAGCATGGTGCAACGATCCCAGAGCCTCTATAATTACGAGGTGGCTTCATCTCAGAAATGTAGTGGACATATTTTTATAAAAGGCAATATAAAATGTACGTAACCAAAAACTGGTCAGTTCAGAGTAACATCTCCCTGAAATTTCGGACATGTATCTTATCGTAAAGAACACACCCTCATAATTTCAATTCCGAAGCCAGGTAAATCAGCAGCAAAGCAGCAGATGTAAAATAAGCTGTAAAATTCCACAAGCTTCCCAATTTTTTTGTCTAGAGCATTATAGCTTTATTGTATACTACTTTTTGGAGAAACATTGTGGGCAGGTTTTCAGCTTTGTCTTTGTGCGTGTCCGTTGTTGATCCAGTTCTGTGGTTCCTAACTTCTTGAGCAGAATATGAGCATGCTGGTTCGAGAGATGTTGACACTTTCATTTTGTAAATGACATTAATGGATCTCAATATGGACCTGCACAAAAAAAGAGAGAATAGCTGAGAAAATTTAGGCAAAAGATAATTAAATAAAAAGCACAATATATATTAAATGGCAAAACCATGTTATATTTGACTATTCATTTATTTGAAGGGCAGGACGGTGGCGTAGTGGTTAGCAAAGTCGCCTCACAGCAAGAGGGTCCCAGAGGTCATTCTGTGCGAAAATTTTAAATGTTCTTCCTGCGCTTGCGTGGGTTTAGTCCAGATTCCACCCACAGTACAAAAACATGTCCATTAGGTTGAATGGTGATTCTAAATTGTTTATGAGAGGTGTACCTCTGCCTTTCACCCTATGTGCAATGCCCCGTGACCCCAAGTTAGGGAACAAGTGGGTATAAAAGACATAAATAATGAATTTTTACAATTTTATTTTATTTTGCAATCCCAATCATACACAACAAACAGTCAGGCAAAGATTTTGTGCCTTTTGTGCCTACACCTTGATGTTCTTGGCAATCCACAGACACCAGCAGCTTCAAATACTGGTTTGCTGCTTTGCAGTGGCATTTTAGCAGCTTCTCTCTTAACCCGATGCATTTTATCTGGCAGAAACCTTTCTTATTCTGTAGTTATCTGCTCGTACGCTGATCATAGTTAACTTGTGTTAAAGTTGTCATAACTTCTCCTAGGCGTTTAACTATTTCTTGCTTTTTAGCAGTAGAGAAATCCTTCTTCTTCCTGATATTGCTGGAAATTAGTGGTCTGCTTAATAATGCGGAACATCTATTATGAAGTAGTTTTTCCTTTAATTGGACTTAACTGCAAACTAACAGGTGTCCGAGATTGATTGGAGTGATTAGAAGAGCCCTGACGACATTTATATCCACGTGTTTAAACTGAAAAGACCTTTATGACCTTTAAACACAATTTGCATAATAATGTGGAACGCAGTGTAAATGTGTAACTGCATATAAGGCTGCCAGACATTATGTTTTTAGGATGGCAACCCACAATACATTATTCAGCTGGGCTTCTTTTGAAACCATTTTATGCAAACATAAACAAAAATTGTAAAACATTTTAAAATTTTTATTAATCGATTGACCTGTTGTGTAAAATACTCCACTCATGTTTCCTTGTAATTACACGCGGCCTATAGACAAATCACAGCCATTCTAATATTCATTATAGCAGCGATAATTCATTTATTCATCTTCTAGACCCGGCTAACATACTATCATGCACACTCGGTAAAGGCGGAAAACAAGCACCCAACACTACTTTCCTCATGCTGTCCAAGAGAATACACCGGAAGACCATTCATTCATCCTCTATAGCCGCACATTCCCTATTTCGGGGGTCTTGTGGGTCTGCTCAAACCTATTCTAGCTCTTTGAAAGGCATACCCTGGACAGGTCATCAGTCCATCCACACACTCATCATTTATTCATCTTTTATACCTGCTTATTACCTAACTTTGGGCCATGGGGGTCTGCTGAAGCTGTGCACATAGGGTAAAAGGCAGGGGCACACTCTGGACAGGTCCCAGACCATCACATTCACACTCACACTTATTGGCAATTTAGAATCACCAATCACTAAAAGGTCAGCAATGCTAGATTGCCACACTATGTGGTTTTCTCCAATGTGTAAGGAAGCATACAATTGTATTGACATTTCAGGGTGTGTTCCTGCCTGAGGCCAAACCAATCCATGGACAGGTTAATGACCTGCTGTGGCCATCATTAGAATCAAGTGGCTTCTAAAGATATGAATAAATGAAAATAGTGTTTTGTTTTTTTGTTGTTGTTTTTTTTAATAGCCTGTGCAAATTTACAGTTAAGTATTTTCTTTGGACACAATCAGAAGCTTTGTGGAACATCCTGATTAATATTACCATAGGTTGAAACCGACCTAATCTTGCCAAAGTCTGTATACATCTCGCTCTTGAAATAATAATTATAATTATAAAGATGTAATATTATTAAACTGACAGTTCGAATTTTGCTCAACCATTTGTCACCCACTTTTGCGTGTATTTTTTTCTTTTTTATTTACCTGTAAGCGCACGTTAAACATCATAGACGCGATGAGGTAGAGATACGGGAATCGAATACGGAGACGCCAAGCCAAATTAAAAAAGATTAACAAAGTCCTGGTTAGTCCTTTAGAAAACAAGCCGTAAGTCCGTCCAGCGGATCCGGAAAATCGGAGTACCAGGTACGACAGTCCCGCCATAAGCCGCCTTTGAGCTCGCGAGCATCCGAATATGCCCACCTTCTTCACCGGCTCGAAGTACTGGATTACGTCAGCATATTTTCGCACTGATTTTAATGTGAAAACGACATCGGTATTTTAGTGAACTCATACTCACTCCACCCTCTGTGCTGCTCTAACCTGATCTGCTCGACCCGGAGCAAATAGAGTGGGACGCATTTCCGGTTACCGTAAAGCCTGATTAGCCTGGTTGCTATTAGTATATTAGCTATATAATATACCCTCCTGTACTATTAAGTTTATGTGCGCGACCATATCCAGTAATTTTATCACACAAGAAGCGATTCAAGTATCATGGCACTGAGACATTTACCTACAGAAAAGGCTGCCAATGATTTTGTTTCTAATGTTAGTATGGCAACCCACAATACATTATTCAGTTTGGCTTCTTTTGGAACCATTTTAAGCAAATATGAAAAAAAAGTAAAACATTAAAATTAGTAATATTTTATTATTAATCGATGGACCTGTTGTATAAAAGCAATGCTCCACTCACAGTCATGTTTCCTTGTGATTATGCGTGGCATATAGACGAATCACAGCCATGCTGATATTCATTATTATAGCAATAATTCATTTTCTCATCTTTTAGACCCGCTTATTCCCTTATTCGGGATCACAAAGACGAACACACACTCCAATGAGCAATGAAGAATCACCAATTAACTTATTTTTCATGTTTTGGACTGTGGGAGAAACGTGCAAACTTCAAACAGAAAGACCCCACTGCGTCGCGCAAAAAGTTATAATCAATGTTATTATTTTAATAATACAATCTGATTTTGGCCAAATTCAGTTCGCATCTTATCAACAGCAGTTCAACCAACGTAGTCAAAAACAAATTAAAAGTCTGCTATTATTAAAATAGGGCGCCGACATAGGTGAACTTTTATTTTTGAATAACTGGCTTTAAACCGGAAACTGGTTTGTGCATTTATGAAGCTTGTTCCGTTGGGTGGTGGCTACAAACTTTTCTGTTACTCTGTGGACTCTACTACTTGCCCCACAGTGGAATTTTCGAGGGGTTTAAAAAAAACAAAACAAAATTAATATTAAATAATTAACGATTTTGATCGACTAGACACTTTAATTTAAAAGATATTTAGGTAAATTTGTATAGGCTGGGTTTGTCTGGCCAATTGTTACCGAGTTCCACGAAAGCTAACGAGTAATTAGCCTGTTAGCTAGCCAATAAATCCGCGCAAAGGAAGAGAAAACGCCTGGAGACCTCGCGGACCAATGCAGGCCATAAAGTGTGTCGTGGTCGGTGATGGGTAAGATTGTGTTTACGTCGTTTTTGTAGTTTTCTTGAAGTTTGATATTAAAAATCCAGTCCTCCCGTAAGGGCCGTGTGTACAAACTTCGTGACTGAGCTAGGCTAACCGTTTATTCCCCAGATCACCAACCTTTCCTTACAAGACACTACACATACAGTATTAAATGATATTATTGTAACGCGCATTTTTCAACAAAAAAACTGACTTATCGATTGACCTAATGTGTTAGCGATCTTGATTTTTTGTTTAGAACTAATAAGATGGTGTACAATTAAAATGGTAGCAGTTAAACCTCTTCAGTAAAAAATATAAATAACATTCGTTTATCTTCTATACACGCTATTTCCATAGCGGTCATAGCGGTCTGCTGCAGCCTATTCCAAGGTACTTAAGGAGAGAGGCAGGAAAGGTACAGTCCTTCGCAGGGCCACACATGGACTAATTAATATTTATTTATCTTCTATACCCTCCTATTCCCTAATTCGTGGCCACAGGGGTCTGCTGGAGCCTATCCAGCGCACATAGGGTGAGATGCAGGGGTACCTTGACAGTCTATTGCAGAGACTACACACACGCATTTAATCCTACGGGCAATTTAGAAGCGTTAATCAACCTAATGCACATGTTTTTGGACTGTGGGAGAAAACCGAAGTACCCAGAGGAAACGCACAAGAATATGCAAACTCCACACAGAAAGACCTGGGAATTGAACCCACCAACCTTCTTGCTGTGAGGCAAACGTGCTAAGAACCAAGCCGCTGTGCCAGCCTTAATTATTATATGTAATAAGAAAATTTCTGTTTATGGCTGCATGATAGTGATGAAACTACTGAGCAGTTACCTTTAAACTGTTGGAATCGACTAGTGCATTGTATGTTTAACATTGTCAAACTAATACTCATCAAAACAGTTCATTATTTGATCCTATTTTTATTAGTTACCTGTGTGGGTGTAAATCTTTGGAATAACAAATTTAGTGATATCGACTAGGAAGACTTTCATTGCTACCTGGTATATCTTAAACATGCTTAATTAATTTTTTTTTAATCTGGTTTTAATAATTTTCCCAAGTGCTTCTTTTATCTTCAGTTTGTGCAGGGCCGTCACTAGTGATGTGAAATCAGTCATCGAATCCCAATACAAAATCCGTCAGTTATATAAACCACTATCCCTTGGCGGGAAAGTGACCCTGCATGCAAGGAACTGTAAACTTTGTGATAAGTGTGCTACATTTATCTTCAGTAGGACTGCACGATATCTATATTGTTCCAGCATCGACATAACATTGCGTGCATCTGCAATAGTCACATGACAGGATGTGCAGTGTCAAGTAGGGATTATAGTTGACTGCACCACAGTCCGGAATAAATGATTTGTGTGTTGTTTGCAAAATTTAAAGATACATTTGCACATTGTTTTAAGATGTTACCGTGTAAACATTTCAACATGTTTTAACAAAGACTAATCAGCATTATTCTATTTGGTGCCTTTACAGCGAATAATACTGTATAGACTTGTATACAGTCTCTGAAACTGGGAGAAGGGGGCCAGTTTGTTTGTTCTTAACTGTGCAGTTCCCTATGATTAGTCTTTGGTTCCTGTTCTATGGAGAACTAATCTGGTCTTTGGCTGTTGTAGACACAAGTGTTTATTTACACTTAAATGTCCCAGTGCTGCTGTTAAATACAGGGACTCTTGGAACGCCACAACTAGACTGGGTCTCTAAGCTTAAACTGGGTGTCTAAAGCAGTTAAAGGAAAAATATAAGGAAACAAGATTTGTTCTAAAAAGTCAACTTAATTTTCAGTAGTAAAGAAAAACGCAAGTTGACCTTTTTAAAACAAATGTTATATTTTTCATCTGACTGCTTTTAACACCCGGTCTAAGCTTGGACATCTGGCAATTGCTGTGTTCTATTTGTTTAAAAGCATTCTTAACCAATGAAAACAGTTGTTTAAGCTGTTTAAATAAAGCTAAGCTGATCTATTGGTAAAATGTGCCTTTCTTTTTCTTTTCTGATTTTAAGTGCTGTTGGTAAAACATGCCTGCTGATCAGCTACACCACAAATGCATTCCCTGGAGAATACATCCCCACAGTGTGAGTACTCACAGCATTCACAAGACATTGATGAAATTATTAATTATATCAGGCATAGTATTGAACTTGTGTAGACCTAAAAACCTCAAAGTCATAAAATGACTGAACTTTCATTGCACAAAGACTTTGGCAGCCGTGACAGAATATCTGACTTGGTGATGTGCAAATATTTCCATAATTTATAATTAAGCAATCTGATCTAAAAAGATACAGTAACCTGAGAGCCATACAAATAATTACACATCCCAACATAATACAGGTATTGCTACGAGTAAGAACCTGTAAAGAATATTGGTACTCAGTCTTGGTCCTAAAAACTGCATCAATAAATCCCCAATTAAACTGCATTTATGCTGCTTTTCATGTAGTTTGATGCTTGGATTTTCAGAAAATGACTTTATAAAAATAATAAAGTTTATATAGATCACATGTTTAAACCTATGGCATGCAAACTTTAAAACATTTGTTAAACAGAACATTTTAAGGCTTAAGGTAAAAGATTCAGACAGCAGAGTTCAGAGACATTGTAACTACTAGTTTGTTCTCTTATACAACTTATTTAAAAGTAGTAGAAATAGCGCATGGACTTTTGCAAAATGTTATTTAAGGTGTTGTGTATTTTGTTTTGCAGATTTGATAATTACTCTGCTAATGTAATGGTGGATGGGAAACCAGTCAATCTGGGTTTATGGGACACAGCAGGACAGGAAGATTATGACAGGCTTCGTCCACTTTCCTACCCCCAGACAGTAAGACTTTTTTCAAGTTGTTATAAGACTGTTTGCTTTTTTAGTCAAACCTACATTTCCCATGCTTTTATTCTCTCTTAATTCTAGGATGTGTTTCTGATTTGCTTCTCTCTTGTGAGTCCTGCTTCTTTTGAAAATGTTCGTGCAAAGGTGAGACCCGATGCTCTTTACTATTAAAATTATTAAATCAACATCGGGCATATATTAATGGCTTAATGTTTAATGCGCAGTGGTACCCAGAGGTGAGACATCACTGCCCCAACACTCCCATCATCCTAGTGGGAACCAAGCTTGATCTCAGAGATGACAAGGACACTATTGAGAAGCTAAAGGAAAAAAAACTTACTCCCATCACCTACCCTCAGGGCTTGGCCATGGCTAAAGAGATTGGTATGTGTGCAGTTAGTGGTTAAGTAAATGTTACTAGTTTGACATTATGCTATGATAATCCAGTCAAAAAAATGGCAGTTTTTTGAAATTTTGTTTACTTCAGTGATGAAACCCCCCCAGCTCATATTTTTTAATTGGTATTTTAAGATGACAACGTGGCAGTGGCACACTTTTTTTTTTAAAAATTATTATATTTATTTTTAAGTGAAGGTAAATGATGCCCTAATGACTCTTTTGTGGTTTCTTTATCAGGAGCTGTGAAATATCTGGAATGCTCAGCCCTGACGCAGCGTGGCCTTAAGACGGTGTTCGACGAGGCGATTCGAGCTGTCCTCTGCCCACCCCCTGTAAAAAAGAGGAAGAGAAAATGTTCTCTGCTGTAAAAAGTGAGCAAGGCATACAATCCCAGCTGTATTTTGAGGGACAGGAATAGGATGGTGCACTTATTCCAGTTTTCCTCTTTTTTTTCTTCTCTCTCTTTTTATTTTTTATTTCCCCGTGCTTTTGTTTACTACAAGTTTATATTCTCGCACAACTGAACATAACCTCTAGATGTAGAAACAGGACACAATCACCTCAAATCCATTTTATCTTGGACACATCCATGATGTTAATTTAACATGGTCTTTCAACAGATTTTTCAAAATGGAACACTCTGTAAAGTTGTCTTATTAATTTCATTTTAAAAGCCCTTGTGGTTAGTTTACAGGTCATCAGGATTAATTAACGGTCTTGCCAAATAGCACTAAAACTTTCCTCAATGAAAAATAATTCACACTACAAGATTTTGCTAAACAGCATGCCATATTGGACAAGATGGAATGAAATATTCAAGAGTACTGTCCTTCAAAGAATGATTCCTGTAGTGTCAGTCGCCTCCCTGTGACTCGCGCTGGCTTCCTGTTTGTATTGCAGTAACCATCTTGAGTTTTATACTGTAGGACCTTCGACCTGAATAGCAGCGCCAGCTTAGCTTCAGTGTTTGAGTGCTTTGTATGAGCACGTTTATAACTACTCTTTACCTATAAAAACGATTATGCCAGACTAATTACCTTTAATACCCTTTACCCTGTCTGTATATTCTCCCTAATGATTCACCCACAGTGTGTGTACTCCAAGATGATTTGTTGGGTTAAAAAAAATAAAACACTATGCGGCTATCGGAATTGGTTAATGTTTTGAATACATTTTATTAACCTTGTATTATTCACTATTTTAAAAAGTCAACACTACTGTTGTACTGTGACATGAAAAGAATTTATGGACCTTTTTTTCCTTTTCCATTTATATTCTCATCTTAGCTAATCATAATAACTAAACTTTTACTTTGTACATTTACCTGTTTATTCTGTCAGGCAGGTGGTTTATTTTAAATAAGTTCTACTCATTGAAGTGACATGCTGAGCTTTTACTCAAGTGCTTCCTGTAACTGTCCCAACATACAAGTACCCGATGTGCATTTACCATCACAAGTCTTTGTGCATGGTTAGTGCCATCATTGTAACCATTTTTAGAGATATTCCTAACCATTTCTTTTGCATAAATGGTGACAGAAATAAAGCAAATTAAAATGTGGCTGTTGTGAGATGAGTTGTATAACTGAAGCTAGTATTACAGTGGGACATTAGGGCACATGATAGTGTTTTACTTTGATTATAATGAATTGGGTTTCTTTACCAGCATTTAAACAAGTTCTATAAATTTTACTTTCCTTTCTTACTTTTGCATAATAGCAAAGACATTGGCCCCAATGTTTAAGCAGTAGCTCATCTGGGGTCTGTACCATTACTAACCACTTCCAGGGCAGGTTCGGTTCCAGGAGAAAAGTATCAAACTAAAATTGGAACAATGGAGTTTACATAGTGCTGCAAGTTAAAGGCCATTAAAACTACAAAAAAACTTACAGAACGGACAAAATATTGTTTGGCTTTAATAATTTATTTAAAATCATTTATATTCAATCCATTAAAGTCAGAGTTGTTACAATGCATATCTTTTAATTAAATATTATTATATATATTTGTAATGTTAAGCTGTAGATGCTTTAAAACACAATCGTTATTTTACTGTGGTCACAAATGAGGGGTCACATGCTCCTTAAGATAAAAGCCTAAACTGACACAAGTTGATCAATATGGCACTAATAAAGCCTGATTTTGCATTGGTTTGGTTTTGCCAACTAATACTATAACACTTTGTTCAAATACATTGATGATCCAGAACCCTGTTCTATAAGTGTTTCTATATGACACAAAAGCAATAGGAGCGAGCAAGTAATCTAAACAGTAATACTTATATTTAATTTTTCTAAAGTGTTTTTGTTCCATATGTAACAGATTTTTAGCCAATCTGAACTTAAACAGTTTGTGTTGAACACCAGTGAATTCCACAAATAAATAAATAGATTGCAATTTTTAAACTATTTTGAGAAGTCCCAGAGGTAGTATTCCAAACATAGTGTGGTCTTTAGATTGCAAAGGCTTAGAACACATTTACAAACGCAGCTTTAATTTGTTCAGGACCACCTAAACAGGCAATAACAGTTTTTGTTTGTCATGTAAATGTAAAATTTATGTATCCATACCAAAAGAGCAACGTGCAACTATACGTCTTTAATTTAGTTAAGCAAATTACAGAATCTTTACCGTGAACATGACATTTTAAAAATTGTGTTTCGTTTAGATGCAGTGTGCATTTTCACCAGTTGTTTGAACTGTAATGTGTGTTGGAACTATGTACAAACCACCCTATAATAAAGGTCCACTCTGCTTTTTTGTAATGTCACAGGACGGTTTTGATTGATACTGCTGTTTTAGCATAGAGCCCATCGACCTAAAAGATGTTCATTTTTGCACAACATTCAGCTGTTTGATTATTTGAGTGTGAAAAGCAGGCAGGGCACAAAGAAGCAAGGAACTGGAGGAGTGAACAGCAGACAGAGAAACAGACAAGCAGATCAGTAGTGAAATTTAATGATAAGTAAACGGCGTAGTAAGTCTGTCATGAAATGTTCGGTTGTGGAACCTGGCATGGCCATGAATATACTTGTGAATTATGAAATTTATAATTAACGTAATCATCGTATTACAAACCGTGTATGCTGTCAGTAAAGACAACATGGTAACTACATTTATTTTACAGTTACAGTAGATAATTTGACATAATGATTCATCATTAAAATGATATTAAATGGTTTTGGATCAGTGGAAACACCCACAGAACAAAGGGGTGTGGTGAACAGTTCATGCATATTTGAAACAACATGCACAAAAAAAAATTATACAATGAATTTTTTTCAATTTAAGTCTATTCAGACTTTTTATCAAGATTAACTTGTGAAATAGGCAGCCAATAACTTCAATAAGTGACGCAAATCTTGTTAATTACCCCTTAGAACTCCTGAAATGTTTTTCATTTTTAGCAATCTGAACTTAAACAACAGGCAAAGAATGACACAACCTAAATATTGTTTTATTCAGAATCCAACGTTCAGCCTTGTTTTCATGTCTCAGCTAACCATATACAACTTAAAGCAAAATACATAAACAATAAATTATATTGAATGAAATGTGTATTTCAAATACATTTCAAAAAAGCTTTCTGCAGCAAAAACAGACCTGCATTTTTGCAACAATGAAAGCAGACCTTTGTATTCAATTCAACACCAGTATCACTTTTGTACACGCTTCTTTATATTCCACGTAAATAATGTCTTTTGATGTCTGAAAATATCAATCACAAGCTTCTCGGTTCATTGTTTACACCTGTTGAGCTGGAGATCAAGTGTCCACATATCGTAATAAAGTCCCTGATGTGGTCTGTATGCTAGAAATGGAGAAATAAGTATTACTAATTTTTATTTCTAATAAAAACAGATAATGTTTATACATGTGATTATATTATCTCACCATTCTACCAGTTCCGCACCTATGATGTCATGAACGTGATACTTTATATTCAGTTTGATTTGCGATTTGGAACGGCGTTCTTCCAAATCCGCCTTCAGGATTTCATTGTATTTGGATTTCTTGACCATGTTAAGTACAGCTTTCCGTCCTAAGAAAAATTATCAGACTTAAGCAGCTGAGATGTTAAATGTTACTCTGCATTTGTATTTACAGTAAGGAAATTAACTCTAGGAGTTTCATGCTTAGCAATCTAAGTGTTAGATTTACATATTAACACTCAACATAAATATAACAAATATAACATAAGTATTTGTAGCAGGCGGAGACATACAAAAAAAAACTTGCTTTTAAAATGATCAACGTTTTTATAAAGTGTCTTTTTATGTATTAATCGAGAACATGCAATATATACTATATAACCAAAAGTTTCTGGAGACACACCCACAAAGTTTTGCAGATTGTCTGCCTGACTGTAACATTATGTTACCCTTCTAACTGAAACTGAGACGCTCAAACTCTAAAATGTATTTTCAGAGGTGTGAAGGTTATTTCAGGAATAAGAATGAGACAGACGCCTAGTTCACACCACAGCTAAATGTGATGTAAAATAAATTTTTGGTGACTTTTTTCTCACATCGATGTGAATAGCAAACCCCAATTTCGATTTGTAATGTTGTATTAAAAAAAGCATAATGTAAGATCACCTGTTTCTTATGCACTAAAATGCTCTTAATTCACCTTTATATAATGTTATCAAACTGACACAAATCCATGTCATCATGAAAACATTAGAAAGTGTTCACCTTTTTAAAATTTTATGCTGTTTATTTTCCACTTTACCCTGAATGAAGTATTTAGTAAATCGGCCCGAGTTTGGAATGGCAAGCCACCAGCTTCCGGCATCTCTTACTGTCAACAATCCTGACTTTACAAGTTGCCTGGTTAATAAAAGTAGATCAGTGATTATATACAGAATAAATATACATATACAATGCAGGTGCATCATATTATTTTTTTTTTGTTATTATTATTATTAAGTTCTTACGTTATCTCTGAATCCGTAAATAAAAATTCCTTTAGCATTTGACTTTTGCTAAAACTGAGCCCTGAGCAACTGGGAAGCACTTTATCAAGAAATTTTACAACCGTGGTGAGAGTGTCTCTTCCGCTTTGTTCTGCCAGAACTTTGTCTCTGAAGTCTTCAGTAAACACCAAGGCGAAGGTGTCCACATCAAAGCCCAGCTGAAACATGAGCAGTTCTTTTCTGTCCCTCAACTCATTCTGGTAACACAAAAAACAACTGTTTCAAAATAAGTCCCTGTTAATGTGATTGGTATAAGAATCATAAACGAGTCATGCCTAGTGTTTCAGCCCTCTGCTAAAAATATTCTAACAAGGCAACTTGATTGGTCAGAATGTACTCATCTTTTCAGAATCAAGTAACTAAAACAACCTATGTTGTAAATTATGTCAATAAACAACAAAAAAGTCAGTTAATGAAAGACATTTCTCCTAGAGAAAAATCATCAGACATTTTATATGACTGTTTTATACAGCTGTTAAAAGCTGCAAGGGGATTGTGTGAATGTCATGTGAAGTCACCAATGTTTCTGCACCCACAAAATCCTGTTCCTGCTCCTTTACCCAGCATCAGGTTGCGTCACCAGCCTGACCTGAATTAACCTTCAAAAATACTACAACACTTCCTACTAGACTTCAAGGACCCCCAGTGCATGGAACGATGCTCTTCAGGTTTTTAATACTGGACATACATGTTACCTATACATGGGTAGTCGAAGCTTGCGTTTACAGAACATTTAGAATGTCTATTTGGGGTTAGCAGACATGGGACACTTTTACCAGCTGCTTGTCCACCAGAGTTCTGTCGGTAAGTAAACTGTACAACTGGTGTTTGTAGACAATCGGTGGAAGGCTGTCGTCAAACAACTTTCTCGGAAAAAGCGTCATCAAGTACTTTAAGCTTGCTTTAACGTCACGAGATCCATCTGCACATAAATAGAATAGTATAATTATGAAACAATAAAAGAAAAAAATCAATTAAAGTTTAAGTCGTACGATCTGCATGTCTAATAGCTAATTCTACACTGCGCGTGAACGCATCCCACATCACTTATTGAGACGGTGTACGCACCTTGATCATCCTCCGGATTTCCGAGAAGATTGTCAGCTCCAAATCTTCTTTTCTCTACACCCAACGTTTCCTGAACCAGTGATCTTTTTCTGTTCATAACTATGTAAACGTAAATAAAACCAAACAAACTGAATGTGATATTCAAGAGCCTGGAAACACATACAGTGTTTCTTTGCAAGCAATTACTTCCGGTCTGTTATAGAGAACACGTAATGAAATTAGAAATCACGACAAAATAAGTCAGATGCCCGCTTGAGTTGTTTTCCTAACTAACTTCTTTGTTGAAATGTTTAGTTGTCAGCGCAAAGGTTCTTTACTGCCACCTACTGATCAGGGGTATTGACGGAAACGTTCATCCCTAGCTTGGGGCCACGGGGGTCTGCTGGAGCCTATCCCAGGGCACATAGGGGAGAGGCAGGGGTACACCACGGACAGGTCGTCAGTCCATCGCAGGGACACACCCACACACACACTCACTTCTATGCGCAATTTAGAATCACCATTCAATCCATAAAGGCTCCAGATCATCTGGACCAACTCTCTGTGGAGTGGCCCCTGTGCTGAACTCTACCGCGAACTGGGGCTTCGAACTCCACCTATCTGTCGCCGGCATCAAGGAGAAGGCTTAGCAGAAGGCTTTTGACATGCAATGACAATAAATACCATTATAATAATAATTATTATTATAATTGTATTTGTTAATTGTATAAGTGGGGGGGTGCGGGGTTGTAGTGGTAAGCATGTTCGCATCACAGCAAGAAGGTTGTGGGTTTGGTTTCCAGGTCTTTCTGGGTCATTTAAAGCCAAACTAACTTAGTTTGTGGGGTATAAAGAGGCTGTTTATACTAACTGAAAGCTGAAAATAGATCAGTGTCCTTTAACCTGACTTGACGTACTATTGGTGTGATATTGAAGAAAAATACAATATGCAATAGCATACTAAATAATGCAATTTTAATATGCAATAGATATTTCTTTTTCTGAAACAACAAGAATAAGATCCAAGAAGAAGGTCTTGGGGTCGATTCCCAGGCTTTCTATGCAGAGTTTGCATGTTCCCCCGCGCTTGCGAGTGTTTTATGTAGAAGCACGATTTAGCACCCCAGAAAATGCTTCTCCACTGCTCTAGATTCCAGCGGCGGCGTGCTTTACACCACTGCATCCAACACCAAGTATTTGGTCACCCACAAACATGCAATTACTTTGGCTCTCACAGACCTGTAACTTCTTCTGTAAGAGACTTTTCTGTCTTGCACTCATTACCTGTTTTAATGACACCTGTTTGAACACATTATCAGTATAAAAGACACCTGTCCACAACCTCAGACAGTCACACTCCAAACTCCACTATGGCCAAAATCAAAGAGCTGTCAAAGGACACCAGCAACAAAATTGTAGACCTGCACCAGACTGAATCTGCAAGGTGTGAAGAAATCAACTGACTTGCTAGAGAGCATTTGGATGATCCAAAAAAAGATTGGAAGAATATCATATACTCAGATAAAACGAAAATAGAACTTTTTGGTAAAAACTCTGAATTGTGTTTGAAGAAGAAAGAATTCTGAGTTACAGGATCAGGAGGACTAATCTATATGAAGGAAAGAATGAATGTCTCGTCAGATTTTGAGTGTAAACCTCCTTCCATTAGCAAGGACTATGAAGATGAAACGTAGCTGGGTCTTTCAGCATGACAATGATCCCAAACACACCACCCAGGTAACGAAGGAGTGGCTTCATATAAAGGATTTTTTAAAGTGGGAGAATTGCGCAATTGGTGGCTGACTAAATACTTTTTCCCCACTGTATATATGTATGAGAGTTTAAATGTAATTTGAGACATTTTTAGCAATACATCTGCTAAAATCCCTAAATCTGAATGACTACCCTAATAGATTGAATCTTTTTATACCCACTTTGAATTTATTGTTGTAAAGTACAAATTAAAAATTGCAAAAAGGATTGCTTGGCTTGACTTTATTTACCCATCCATTAGCAATTCTATTACATGCACACTCAGGGACTTCAACTCTTTATTGTAGCCTAAAAAGTAAATATCTATAAAAATCTGTGGCTAATAAATGGACCTCTGATCATTTGATCATCCTAATATAAATGGTCATATTACATAGCTTTTAAAGTGAACTATAGAATCTATCTGGAAAGCTTTGTGAGCTGCTGCTGATAATATTTACCAAAAAAAATAATAATACGTCACTAAAGGTAGTAGTGCTTTTGAAAAAGCATCTAATTTTTCTTCGCTCTACCGGTGGAGATAGGCTTCAAAAGGAAGAGCACTAAAATCAGACCTGCCAAATTCTTTTTTGTAAAATATATATTTAGTTCCTCAATTGATTTGACTTTTTTTTTCTTTTTTCTCAACATAAGTAAATATCTAATTAGTGTTTGAAGCAAGGGCTAGTATGTCATCTACACAGAGAATCCTGAAGTTCATTATTATGTTGTTCCTCCTTGGTAAGAATTTTTGTTTGTGCTGTTAAATGGGTAAACCAATGTTAATTTATTATCAGATGTAAATAAAATTAACTTTGTTATTATTAATGTGGTTTTTGGTATGTCTTCTCAGAACCCGTAAAAGCTTGTCTTTCACGCCGATGCTTGGCTAATGAGCTCATTAACAAAAACCTGTTAAGTGCACCACAGTCTCTGGAGTGTGTTACCAATGTGAACCTCACCTCTATCCAATACAGGACACTGTCTGTGGTAAGTAAAATATTATTTTAATATAATTTTTTATTAATTGGATTAAATATGTAACTGCTATATAATAATACAGACAACAGCTAAGCAACAGCTAAGATTTTTTAAAATGCTCAATTATTTAAAAAGTAATATTTATTTATTGTTTCTTTTAAGAATACAAAAACAATGCATTTCTCAAGCCGCATAAAAATTACTATGGTAAGTACAATTTTTTGACTGCGTTTGTATGTCTTGATTTAAATGCTAAGACCAGAGTAATGACAGCTTTGTTCATTAGACCACAGTGTCCACAGTGTGGTTCCCCTCAATCACTGGCTTTGGAATTTTATTTCATTTACATTTACGGCATTTGGCAGATAACCTTATCTAAAGCCAATTATCTCTTTATATAGCATTCGGGGGTTAAATGGAAACTTGATGGTGCTGGGCATTAAATCCTAAGTCTTAAAATTAGCAGTTGCACACCTTAACCACTGTGCTACCACTGCCAGTGTTAGACATTTTTTTTCTGTTGTGTTAGCAGATATAGCACAAATTCATAGGTTTAACCACAGTTGTGACTAAAGAGCTCTACTAGTAGATCCTATATAAACTATTCATATAGAAGTACTGGGACACTTTACAAGCATATCCATATGTGGTCTTGAAACATCCTATTCCACATTTAACCCTATAATTCCAAAATATAATTACAAAATCTTTAAATAATTTCCACTAGATTGTCTTTTTTTTTTAAACCATAAGAATATTAGTTAAATAATGTCAGGTAAAGGGGCGGATCTGGGGTTTCAGTGGGTTTGAGGTCAGGACACTCGAGACCTTCTATACCAGCCATTATATACCATGTCTTTAAGGAATTCTGAAGCTTTTATGCACAGGGGAATAGCCATGCTATTTTTGTTACAGTGAAGGAATAACAATGCTGGTAAAGGGTTTTTAGTATTCATTTTAATAAGAATAAGATATGTTGACTTTTTCCTCTATTTATGTTTAATGTGTTCAAATAGAAGAAGGTATGTAGAGGATTTGTCAAATAAACCGAAAGAAACCATTGATATACTTTTCCTTACATGCTGATTTGAGGATCTCATGACACCACACTCCTTAAAGTACAGAGCTCCCTTACCCGAGAGCTAAGCAGTGATAGGGTAATGGTCCTATGACTTTAAACTTCAATTTAAATATCAACAACCAAGAACCTGAACTGTCTAAGCTAAATTTTTTTAAATCATACCCAGTCCCTTTATCCATTTGTAGCAACTGTTTCATCCAATGTGATTTTTATCATAGTATTATAGAGTCATAGTAGAGTTTGTTACTTACTTTGTTACTTAAATAATTACTTTGTTAAATTAACACTGTTTTCATACATCAGGAGAAATAATCTCTGTGCTGCTGTTCTTTTTGATAGGAGTGGATTGACCCTGATCTAGACTGGTCAAAGACAAATTACACATTTAATGAAATCTTGTTACCTGTAAAAAAAATATGGACTCCTGATCTAATTGTTGAGAATGCGTAAGCCTTACTTGATTATTATTTCTTTAAATTATATTGTATATTCATTTTTATTTAGCTCTGGTGGATGCTTTTATTTATCGGTGTAAAGTCATTTTTCAGTAAGCATCTGTAAATTCCAAAAAAAATTCACACATCTTACACACATCCCTGTTACAGCTAAAGCACCAATATGCAAATAATAAGCTTAAGACCTCTCTTGGTGAAGCTTCTAAGACTCTTAATGCCGGAATCATTTTGTGTCTCTTTACTTATATTAAAAAGTAAGCAAGGCCAACAAAAAAGCTTGTTGTGCTCAAAACCGATTATAAGCGATTTTGTGGACATGAAACCAATGAACATGATATCTAAATAATCAATAACTTTTGATTAGGACCTGTTGGCTCTGGCAGCCCACACCTGCATTTACATATTAATATATCAATATAGCTAAGCAATCATATGTCTAGACTTTAAAGCATTAGTAATTAAAATTTAGCTTTGGTTGTTGTAGCATTTATACTTCACATTAAACAGTGTGTAATGTTATGCAAGCTTAAGTTTTTTATTTATTTCTGTTGTAAAAATAGTCGCTTTCTGTCTTCTAGAATATACATGAACGTAAAACCTGTTACTGATGATGTAGTGGTGAAAAGCGATGGCACTGTGATCTTTGCCATTGTCATGTACACTACAGTCTTGTGTAAAATCAACCTCCTCACCTATCCTTTTGTTAAAGGCTCGTGTCCTGTGGCAATCAACGGCTGGAACCAAAGCTGTAAGATTTACAAATTACACTGACTGATCAAGATTGACATAACCTTTGCAAATGTATTTTGACTCTAATCTAATCAGATTAGACTGGTTTTAGCAATACCGGTTGGGATTATTGCAAATGAAAAAAGTTTGTAAAGGATTTGTCACATAAACCCCAAGAAACCCGTTGAAATTCTTTACCTTACATGTTGATTTTGGCATCTCTTGTGTTTCAAAATTAGAGAATAACATTAGTTCAAGATGCTAGATTTCATAGAATTTCATAGAATTTCATTGTACAGTGATTTCAGGGGCAAATAACAAGATAATTCAATTGTAAAATACAGACACAAAACAAACCATGTACAGTGACATCTTGTTCTTGGTCATAGTGATTCAATGCTCATTTTTGAGTTCATTTATTTCTAAGACTGGAGGATTTTTTGCACATGCCAAACCTATTTTATATTTTTCAGATGGTATGGTGTATAAAATTACTGAATAAAAATATTTATTGTGTTTTAATAAATAAAAGACATGAGTAGGCTTTGAACACTGATGGGATTATATTTGCTTGGTTTAGCTTGTGGGATGCAAATCCAATACGGCTCAGTCTCTGCACGGGTTGGGGATGGGGCTGAATGGAGCACTGTGTCAGTGAACCTCTGGAAGGAGAGCAACAAAAAGAACCACAACTACATTTATGTAAACCATTTCTTTATTTTCACAGCATTAGTTAGCTGCACAAATCACACATAGTCTTTTAAGAAAGCAATGTTTTCTAAGAGCAGCGCTGTGGCGTAATTGTTAGCACGGTTGCTTCATAACAAGAAGGTCCTGGGTTTGAATCCCGGGCTTGGGGCTTTCTGTGCGGAGTTTGCATGTTCCGGTGACCTGTCCAGGGTGTACCCCTGCCTTTCACCATATTTGCGCTGGGATAGGCTCCAGAAGAGCCCAGAGATCAAGAATATGTGGGTATGGAAGATGAATGAATTTTCCAGACAGTATTAGGCATACTGTTTGCACATTTATATAAACTTTGAACTATGAATTATTTTACATTTCGTGATTATAAGTAATGACTCGTATTTACAAGTAACCGTTTTAAGCTTTAGAATTTGTACTGTAGTTAATTATAAATTAATTATATTTTTTATAGCCTAAAATACTCACCTAAATGTTCATATCTTTAAAGATAGTGATGATCTCAAATACATTTTTACTCTCTAAGATCTCTATCAGATGAACAGACAATATAATGTCAATTGTTTTAACAAAACAATGTTGACTCACAATGCTAAAATGATTATTTTTCAAATGATTCCTATGTACTAGTTAAAAGGATTAAAGTAGTCATTACACTGAAATTCTAAAGGAAAACGATGCGCATTAAGGTTGCCCAATAATCACATGTAGTTCAGTTATTTATAATGTAATGCAAGACAGTTAATGATTTGTATCTTTTTACTTCAACTTGCAAAAGGTTACTATGTCCAGCAACCCTTTTAAAGCAATGGTGTCACTGGTTCTGCCCAGTGCGCTCATCATGATCGCTGATCTGGTGAGTTTTTATTTGCCACTGGATGGGGGGAAGCGAAGCTCCTTTAAAATCACTCTGGTGCTCAGCTTCACCATGTTCATTCTTATCCTCACTGACAACATTCCGAACAGTGGAACATGCAGCCCTCTAATACGTGAGTACTTTAAGATTTCCAGTAAATCCCTCAAATTAAATTCCCTCAATCTTGTAGCAAATTTTGTTATATTATTTATCAAAATGACCAAGAATATATTAAAGCATAATGATTATGTAAAAGAAATAAAAAAGATAAACACACAGAAGCATGGTCCTTTAAAGAAGATTTTTCAAGGTGCCGGCGTGTGGGTGTAGTAGTGGTTAGCATATTCGCCTCACGGCAAGAAAGTCGTGGGTTTGATTAACGGGTGCTTCTGTGCAGAGTTTGCATGTTCTCCCACGCTTGCGTGAGTTTACTCCAGGTACTCCGGTTTCCCCCCACAGTTCAAAAACATGTGGATTACTGTTGTTGTGTGGTAACTAATTTTTTTGCCCAGTGAGTTAGTGTGAGTATGTATGGTTTCTTTGTCTATGTGGGGCCCTGAGTTGGAATAGCAACCTGTTCAGGGTGTACCTTTCGTCTAATGTGCACTGGGATAGCAAACTTGTGGACTTGTTTGACTTGTGGGAGGCACCCGAAGTACCCAGAGTAAACTCACACAAGCATGGGAGAACATGCGTGTGTGTTTGTCTATCTCTGGCACTAAAATAGACTGGCAACCTGTAAAGGGTCTACCCTTGCCTTTCGCCCTATGTGTGTTGGGATAGGCTCCAGCAGACCCCCAGAACCCTAAGTTAGGGATAGCAGGTATAGAAGATGAATGAATGAATGCATGTAAGACTAACATGAATGAATGCATGTAAGACTAATATAATGAATAACTTAAACTTGAAATTTTCTAATTTTGCTCATCACAAACATTAGGATTGACCCTACCTTTTTTCTCTTGGTTATGTGATAAAAAAGGAATTAGAATGAAATTCCTGATTCCTTTCTTCTCATTTCTGTTTACTAGGTTATCACTTCTGTTTCTGTATGTTTGTGCTGGTGGTCAGCATGCTGATATCCATGGTGTTTACAAAAGTCGCAACAGATGGCAACATATTTTGCTGCAAACTTCCCAAACTGGGGAAACCAGGCAGGTTTAAAATGAACCAGAATAAGCAGTGTACACTCTAAAAATATACATATAATATGTTATTCTGAATTACTTATACTCTACATATTCTTATCGATATTATCGACTACTCAAACAACAGACATGTTTCTGGAACATTTTTCTGTATTTATTGATTTATTTATGTTATTTCTCCCTCTCTCCTTCTCTATATAGATCAAACAGGAACACAGTTTTTTGACATGATAGCAGATGGGCCTTCTCTCAGGAAAATTGTAAATTTTGTAGAGAAGATGGATAAAAAGGAAAGTGCAATAAAGGAAAAGCAAATGTTGGCAGCCAAGTTGGACAAAATCTGTCTTTGGGCATATGTGAGCCTTGATGTCATTTACAGTTTCTGTGTAATTGCTTTTACCAAATCAAAATCTTGTGATGTTGACAACTTGGATTTCTGGTAACAGTAATCTATTGCAGGTTGTTGCCTTAAACTATTATTCGTCATGGGCAATGTCAATCTAAGTGTCTATGTAGAAGTACTAGTAAAGGTTATTACTACATGGTCCTTTTATTTTAACCTGTAAATGTTATAGAGCATACCTATTTTTATTTATATTTTAAATTGATCTTTTTGATATACAGCATTTAGTAAGGTAGTTCTATTTGATTAAAACAATTTTATGTTTTAAAAACAATTTCTTGATTATTAGAGAGCATCAAATAAAACATGGCAAAATGATTTTAACGCCCCACAGTGTCTGTAAATCAAAGTAGCAAAAGTAACAACACATGATCAAAGTTAATATTTCTAATAAACTGTTTAAAAAGTTTTATTTTTCCACTCTGAATAATTCATTTGATTTCATCCACACTTTAAAAACTTAATAAAAAGGATGACATGTAAGTAATCTATTTATTAATCAATTTTCTGCATTGCTTAACCTGGAAACTCAGATTTATCAGAGTTATCAATCAGCCTATAATGTTTGTTCATGTGTGTTAGATATTTGGGGTAAGTTGATTGTTAAATTGGTGAAAAGCAAACATTTGGCAGATGCCATGTTTATCCTTCCTCGGCATTTAAAGTTCAAGTTAATCGTAAATTACAATTTATTAATAAATAGCACAACGCGGCTTTTTTATTTTTTGTAACTAATCATTGGAAAATATTTGATATTTTCTATTGTGTAACTATTGTGTAATAATTGAAAAAAACAACCATAAAATGTTTCTTCTATTCCTACAAATTTGTTAACAAAATTGTAACAGAGCTACTGAAATATCAACTTATTATAAATATCAAGACTTTTTAACCAATCAACTTGAAGAATATAACACTGTAATTAACACATATATAATGTAATATAACACATTATAATGTTTTAAATCAACAAAAAATTTGAATAATTTAAACATTTTTTAAATTCTGAACCACTACGTGTACCAGCGTGGGGTAGCATTGGGCCTTGTAAAAGAATATGGGTTTGGCACCAAACATTCTATAAAATTACAGGAAGTACATTTACTACTAATAAAACAGATCTCTATAGGCATAAACTGTTAGAAACAACCCTTTTCCACCAGTTAATTACAAGATTATTAATTTTTAATCTTTTATTTAAATGTAAAATTTCATATTAGCACAGTTATACTTATTTATTTATATTTACTTATATATATATATACTTATATAAGTAATGTAACAAACAAATTTTAGCTACACAAATTTCAGCACCTCAGACGTCTTAAGACTGCTTTAATTGCATTTAAACTGCACATTCAAGATAAAGCACTTTACGAATTTAGGCCTAGCTATTCAAATCTGTAAGAGATTCCGAAAAAAAGAATTCTTCCTTTTTTTTTATTAATGGCATCGTATGCTGTTTGGACTAAGATTTAGACATACAATATATTAAAATATATTGAAACCTTTCCAATACTAGACATGTAGTATTTATGCATTGCCATACATTAAACATAAAAAAAACAATTGCTTAAATTCCAAAATACATAGAACGTATAATAACTAAATAAATACCAGTGTGGTTGCTAAAAATATGTGAATTAAATTATTTTACTGGTATCCATAACAATTTAAACCTTTTTTTGGGATTTTTGTAATGGTATTTAAAACAATAAAATTTTTGTATTAAAAGTCTTTAAAACAAAAGGATTACTTTATAAATTTAAGCAAACATAGGATTACTCAGAACATCCCACCACACATAGGGCAAAAGGCAGGGGTATATCCTGGACTGGTTGCTCGCCCATTGTGCCACTGCGCTGCCTTGTTTATTACATTAATTTGTAAATTATAGCTGATTAACTTCTGCATAAATTGCTTCACACTTTAATTGCTTCACAAATAATTTATTTTGATTGGCTTCATCTTTTAAAAATCCTGTGGTTTTTTATTGTTTATGAAAATTAATCCAATGCCAACATATCCCATTTCATTTCATCTTCTTTTTTACCCGCTTATTCCCGAATCCGGGGTCACGGGGGTCTGCTGGAGCCTA
>JAOTQW010000018.1:5169094-5179510 GCA_026260075.1 Sisor rabdophorus
TGTATGGCAGAATAGTCTTTATTGTGGTGTAGAGACGTCCCGGCTTATCCTCGCAATGTTCCCCACGGGATATATAGGATATATATATATATATATAGAAAGATCCTCTATCCAGGAAATGAACCCAGGACCTTCTTGCCATCCACGCTACCGAGCCGGACACAAGTAGGGCATAAAACCAGAGCGCGGCTGCAGAGAAACTGTAAATTATCATCTGAGCTGAAAGGAGATAGTAAAAAGGCTTGAGTTGTAAGGTCTTTAGAATCTAGAAAAGGGTCCATTTCAAGGCCAAACAGCACATGTGTCTTCTTCTTTTTGATTTTTTTATACCAAACATCAAAATACATTTATCTTCAAATATTACAATACCAAATGTATGTATACTGTATGTATATATATAATTGTACTATAAGATCCTATAGATGATATTGATATTTATTTTTTGCCGTCTTTATTACATCACAAAAGTTTTGTTTTACACACAAACTATTGCAGTTTTATAGATAATTTACAATAGTGTTGACTAATAAACCTATCATGTATTCTTATTAACATACAATCAATCTATTTATACTATATATCCGGATTTTATTGCAACATTTTTTAAAACAATAAAAAAGACAAACAAAGTACAAGAGATACATACTATTATTTGGTCGCAATGCATTGTAGTCTGAACATACCATAGATACAGAGGATTATGTATAAATAAAATAAAAACTGCAGAAATAAGGAAGATGAAGACTAAAAAATACACAATTCCTAAAAGAAGTATGGCTTGACAAATGTAAACAAATAAAAAGAAGTCAATGTTCAGGCATTCAGTGCTTTAACAGTGTTCTTATATTTGCTGCTATGGCTGGGCGGTATGATGGTATGCATCGTTATAGCAAAATAGGTTGTCAGGCAAAATATATTTTTTTATTCCAACTAAGTGGCTGTGGATAACAAGCAAACTGTGTAAAGAGGGCTGAAGCGCTTATTTTACATGTCATTTGTCCAGACATGAGAAACAATTTCTAATTTAAAAAAGATTCTATATGTTTTAAGATTCTATATGTTAGACTGAATAAAACACTGGTGTTTACATATTTATATTATCTAAAATTTTCCCTATCGGCAGGGGTCTTTATGTGTGGAGTTTGCATGTTCTCCCAAGTATTTCAGTATCCTCCCACAGTCCAAAAGCATGTATGTTAGGATGATAGACTAGGATGTAAATTGCCCATAGGATGGAGGGTGAGTGTATGCATGGACTGGCAAGCTTCCCAGGGCCTCTGAATTAATTTATTCATTAGTTTATTTATTTTCTCGACCTGCTTTTTCCATAACTCTGGGTCACGGGTGTCTGCTGGCCTATCTCAGTGGACATGTGGGCAAAAGTCATGGGGTACGTTAGTATGTTAGGTATGGACAGGTCGCCAGTCCATCGCAGGGCCACACATTGACGAACAACCACACACAAATACACCGATGGGCAGTAACCTTGCTAGCCACTACACAACAATGCCGTCCAATTAATTAATAAATTTATTTATTTATTTATTATCATTATTTATGTGATATTTATTTCATACATGTAAAATCATGTTAACTGAGGAAACTGTGGAATTTGTTGTTATTTTATTTACTTATAATGGGCCAAATAAAAGAAGAAAAAGTAATAAAATGAGATTAAGTCATTATTTATGTTTATTTATTATGTAAAGCAATAACTAGCTTTATAATTATCATGTATTATTAACCTGAAATAAATGTACACATACCATGAAATAGAATTTTACCCAGCCATGTTTACTGCTATTTATATTGTTTCTTGTGATCCATGTTTGACATCCTTTAGAAATTGTGTAAAAGAATGATACCCAAGCTTTTATAACCTGCCCCTGCCTTTATAATAAGCACTTATCAAGTACATCTATGTATTATAATGTTCTTAAATTCAATACATCTTGACTAAAAAGACAATTTACAGAGGCATGTGCATGCACTGAAAGTATAGGCATTAAGACTCATGCCCCACAGGGGCGGACACATCATCAGAATAATGCTTATTTTTCACAATTTATCAATTTGTATAGAAAACTGTAGCCTAAATTATAAAAACTCAACCACCATTTTAATACCACTGAGTTAGGCAGTGGCAAAATTGATACTAATACATGTAAACCCAAGTGATAAGCGATGAATTTTAGGGATGAATAATTTACGAAACAACACAGTGGTTAACTTACAACTCTGTGTCTTCAATGCTGATAGGACTCTTGATGGTGTCCATGCGCCTCTTACATGCATCAATAATCTTTTTACGGGGTCCTAAGGGAATGTGTATGCTTTTGAGGTCGTTGTCAGAGCACAGCAGTAGTGCATCCAGGTCAATTTTCTCTCGTTTAAAAATAGGAATTAACTCATTCATGTACTGGGCAGCCAGAAAAACCTCGAGTGGATTACTCTCTGGCTCATCATCATCATCCAGTCCCAATTCCACCTCCTCCCAGGGAAGCTCCTCTATGTTCCTTGCCTGGAGGCTTCGAGCACTGCCAATACTGTCCTCATCTAAACTGGAAGATCTCTGAAGGCGACTGCGCAGACGGACATTTGTTGCCCTGCCACTGCCAGCCATGCTGCCTTCATCACGTGAGCCTATGCCAAAGAGTCCCCCGCTTACATAGTTCCTCCGGAAGACCATGGTACCCAGGCCTGGCCGGTTAAAAAGCGAGTCATGGCCAGAGTCTGTGCTGATCTCTGAGTGGGCCAGATCTGCTCCATGCAGGTCTGGCTCGCTGATGGCACGTGAGATGGCATCTTCGTTATCACGTGGAAACATATCACGAATGTTTCGCCGCCCTCTGTCTTTTGGGTTTACATAGGTACCCTGCTTCAGAAACATGACATCATTACCCAGCTGTAGGCCAGAAAGGGAGCGCACACTCTTCCTTCCATCTTCGTAAATTTTAAAGGACCCATCAACCTGCTTTTTCTTTTCCAACTTCTTCTGAATCTTAGTTTTGCCCCTGGCTGTGGCATGTATAGTAGCCTGAAACATCAGAAATTACATTTGTTTTTAAAAAGTTTCCTTTTTTAACATTCTACAGCTCCTAAAGAGGCTACACAACAACTTTAAGACAGAAAGATAATAAATGAATTTTTAAATACAATATTTTAGAAGACATGTATGAGGCTGACCTGCGAGTATGGCACACTGGTGGCAGTGTTGAAGGGGTGCAACTTTCGGCTGAAAGTGCTGCTGGTGTAGCTAGAAAAGCTCATGGCATCTGAAAACAAAGCATCTGTGGCTTCCTTCTGGAACTTACGCTCCATGCGGCGGTGATGCTTGCGTTGCATCTTGACACAGTCCTTAATGCGACGCTCAGCATCACGAAAGGCTCTGTCTTTCAACTTGGCCACCAGCTTGGGGTTAAGAGCTGTCTGCTTGGCAGCAATGGAGTCCAGGTAGCGTACACAATCCATGTGGTTCTTGGTTGCAGCCATATCCAAGGGTGTATGGTAGTCATTGTCTAGACACCATGTATTTGCACCAAAGGACACTAAGAAGGACAGACAGTTGAGATGGCCATTGGCAGCAGCTAGGTGGAGCGGTGTGTTTCCCCATATGTCACACTTATCAGGATTCCCTCTAAATCAGCAGTAAAGAAAATATATAACCAGTAAGCAAAATATCCAGTATGTTCTTTGTTCTTGAAACATCTAGCTTATAGAATAACAAAGTATTTTATTTATTGGCTTCCCTATTTGACAATGATATGTGCTTACAATAGGATCAGGTTGTATTTTTATTTTATTTTTTTCTTAAATCCCAAAATTGCATTTCAAACAAAGACTTGATACATACTTTTGATCCAACATACTTTTGATCATGTTTTCTGTATTGACCCATCAAACATGGACAGGAACAGAGAGAATAATAAATAATTTATAATGTTATTATATGAAGGTGCTCTTCTGTGTCTGGATAGCATTTCTTTGAAATAGTAAAGGACAATTACCTAACTATCCTGGTGAATGAGTGTTACAGGCTTAGGATGTTACAGTGAGATTAATACCCTCACTGTACTTGCCCCAATTAATGACTATGATACATAGTTCCCAAACCTGACCTAAGGTTCATCTCCAATGAAGGTGAACAGGAGTTCTGGGACAGTATGTGTTATTTGACCCTCTGTGTATGTGTAATAGCCCTATGAGTATCTTCTTGCCAGGAAAACCAGTACATTACATAATGTCCCCCTGATCTCACACTAGTACTCACTATAGTTACAGGTATGTTGAAATCAACTCAGTTTAATTTTTTCATAAAAAATGCAAACATTTTAGAGTAGTGTTCAAGTGTAAACGTGTTTTACTTACTGTTTGCTAGCAAAGCAGTAACTGATAACTTGTTCCCTGACTAAAGTGTGTTTCTTCCCTCCAGGAACTCCAGTACAGTTCCTCTTTTGCAACTAAGAAATATGGCCTACATTATCTTGTTCAAATCAATCCAAACAAGTGCATGAGAAAGACCATGTGATATCACTCTTAACATTAACACTAGTATACATCTAACCTTTCTTTAATGAACACATGTTGATTTTAGTTACGTGTAGAAAGGAAAAAGGGTTTGGTCATGCTTATGTTAATGTTTGATTAAAAGGAACTGTGCTTAATTTAAAAGTAAAAAATGCTACTTTAATGATATTTAAAATCACAGTAAAATTACTTACTAACATATAATGCAGAAAATATTTTTTATGTACTCGGTCTGTATTTATTACAAAAAAGGAAGTGACCCAACTATTGCACTTGTTTTCAATGAGAATGACACGCTCAATTCTTGGCTTGAATTCCATTTGGCCTGCATTTAGACTCATAGAGCAGAGGCTGTCATTAACATTTTATGCACTGCAGGCAAGGTCTTACATCAGTGCATTATAGATGAACAAAGCTGCAAGGTTTTTACAGATGTCAATGAAGCTGTTTGCAGCACTGGACATAGCCAGTACTAGGATTATTCATTGCTAACTGTTTTGACCCTAATAAACTTTCCTTCAACAGTTATCTCTGTTTTTCAATTCTGTATGTGCAGATCAATTTAAAAAAATATGGCAACATCAGGTTAGGGCTTGTTTTCTCATTAATGTGTTGAAAACATTAGTAGTTCCTTAAGTTAAAAATAGGGTTGTATTATGTAGTAACCTAGATTTCTACCAAACATGCAGAAATTAACTTCTAAAGAACATCGTGTCAAGTGCTGTCATTGTTACCAGTTTTCAGTGAGATCGATTGTGCTATAAATCCAGTTACTCGATCATAAGTCTAAACTGTAATCTCAAGTGCTGACTGCTATATGATCCCCAACTCACCATAAACACCTGTAATGAAACTGGTTTATTTCTCAATAAATTAAAAATGAAAAAGCAGACTATTGTTTTCACATTTAAACTGTGTTCTGTTCTGGTCATGTATAAAGTTTGATATTGTAGGCTGTGGTGACTTTTTGGCATGCACTGGGTACTGGCATGCATTTCCAAACAGACAAAAGACAGCATGCCCAATAGACCAGTATACTAGAGGGACCTGCTGTAATTGCTTCCTTTAACTGCATGGAGGTGTGTTAAACAGCCTGTGCACGTGGCACTCTATACTGTCTACAAGAGATCAACTGTTGTCATTTAATAATTTTCACAGAGGCCAAATGAACCTTCTTGGACCAGATAAGAAAAATAGGTCAGCAAGGTGATTGATAAAAATTGGTTGGATGTTGCCCTAAATTAACAAATAAATATGTAACATAAAAATATATCAGTGCAGAGATTTTATTGGTGGTTAAGGTCACTAAGGCAATTTTGGCTCAAATGTTTTGTTCAAACGACCAGGAAGACCATAGTTCTAACCCCACTACCGTCTGGCTGCCCTATTAGGTCTTTAAGCATAACCCTTAACCCTTCCTATTCCAGAAAGACATAAGACCATTTTATTGAAGAATTATATCTTGTGTAAAACTAACAGCTTGTGAAAAAAGAGGTATGACCAGTATGATATATGGTTGTGTCTGATGGATAAAATACTGGTTGTGTTGGAAACGGAAAATAAACTGGTCTAGTAGTTATTGCAATTAAACACACTTTTTTAATTAAGTTCTTGGTAAAATAGTCGCATATGTATTCTTGATCTGCAGGTTTAGGTGCAGATACAACCGCAGTCATCATCTGTGGCTGATTATAAATTGCATGATGTTAGAATGGCATAACACTATTTTAACACAAGCTACTCTTAAGTATTATTCTATTATTTGTAGTCTGCTTTTACAAATGCAGAGTACTCTTTAGTATTGTTGTATGCTGTTAAAACTGCACATTATTTATTGTAGGTTTATATTCTGTATGGCAGAATGCTGTTGGTTTGGGTTTACTTTAGGTACTCCAATCATTAGGTTGATTGGTGACTCTAAATTGCCCATAGGAGTGAGTGTAAGTGTGTGTGGTTGATTGTCCATGTCTGCCTCTGCGAAGGACTGGTGACCTGTCCAGGGTGTACCCCAGCCTCTCGCCCTATGCGAGCTGGGATAGACTCCAGCAAACACCCATGACCCAGAGTTAGGGAATAAGCAGGTTAGAAAATAGATAAATTAAGGAAAAGATGCTACTTTCTTTATAGAGAATGTGAATCACATGGCATTGCATGCTGGGACACTGTCGACTATCTATAGGTCTCAAGCTCAGCTAGTTTTAAAATCGATACAATGTTTTGATTCTAGTTAAATACTAGTTAAAGATACATGAAGTGGCAAAATAAAATTTAAAGTTGGTTTTACTAGGAAAATATCTAAATATGAAACATTGAACAATGGTATTCCAAAAAATCTAAGACAATTAACCATATCTATATAAATTACTAGAACAATAATAGATTTTAGATCCTGAGGCACTGTCTTCATTTAAGACACCTCAAACATACAGTATAGTCTGTGAACTTTCTTAAACCTGTAAACATGGGGGTTAATTTGTAAAAAATAACAGGTAAAATCTGTTTTCACTATAGTGCATGTTTGAGGGGTCTTGAATGAAGACAACTGTTACTCATCTGTATCTTCAAAAGTCATTGGCATTGTTTTTATAAAATGTGCACCAGTAATGTAGAGTTTACACATTGAAAAATTGAAAAACATATCTCAACATATTTTTCATACATTACTGTGGAATGTGTTTTTTCAAAGTTGTAAAGGAAAGTAACACTGCATCAAACACACTAGCAGAAATTATGTGTGATTTTCCTAATGTGGAGGTCAACCAACAAGATCAATATAAGGATCAAGGTTCAATTTCCAGCACCACCATGTTGCTCCTGCTGGGCATCTAACCCACAACTGCTTAGTTGTATAAAAGAGATAAGGCCAACACTGTGGTGTAGTGGGTTAAGTAGTCATACAGACATACTGTTAAGTACAGTGGTAATAGTGGTGCTTTTCTGAATTAAAAAACAGTTTATATTTTTATAGATGTGCCACTTGTTTAAGATGCTAGTTTTAAAAATCACCCTCTTGCCACGATGAGTCGGAGCGCGTCCAGGTTGCCGTGGTACGCGGCCCAGAGCGTCGGTGTCATTCCATCTTCATCAGGCGCGTTTAGGTCCTTCCGCGTGGCCTCCTTCAGCAGGTCCAGGTAGCCATCCCGCGCTGACCTGTGGTACTTGTCATTCATTTTGCTCTCGCACTTTTGCCTCCATTATTTTTGAGTTTTTTCCCCGAGACATATCATAGCGAATAGACGGCATGATCGTTCACCGTGTGCCAGTGAACGATCGCGACGGTTTCCATAGACACTGAAGACGCACTCGGACAGGGGTGTGGTCTAAACAGCAGCATGTCTACGCATGTTTACCTTTAAATAAAGAGCAATACAAGGCAAAACAGAGCATCGTATTTAAGCGTAAATTAGTCTGTGGGATACAGGGTGGGAAAAAATTCATCCGACATACAGGCTATTTTTATTTACAGTTCTAGAAACAATACGAAGCACTTACATTAAGCTTTCAAAAGGCAAAAAATCTATAGTATAAATAAAAATAAGAGGTTAAGAAAAATAGGTCATACCTCATGTAATAAATTATTATCCAATCTTTCATAGTGCTTCAGGCAGTGTGTAAAATAATATAACAGCCATGCAATAAATCAGCTTTAATTATATCATCAATGAGCAGAAAAATGTCAAGTCACATTTATTTATTGAGTGCTTTTGACAATAGCCAGTTCTCTTCTGGCCAGATGAACCAGCAGGTTGCTCCATGCTGCAGCAAGTTTAAATTGTGCAGATTCTCCTTGCTGTGGTCCTTACCTTATAGCAAATGGGGCAGGAGTAATTAAGTGCTTGCGTGTGTTAAAGCGACTGTCTGTTTATTCATTTATCCATCATCCATCCATCATCCATCAATCCATCCATCAAATGACAATTTAGAATCAGTCTAATGTACATGTTGTAGGAAACCAGAGAACCAAGAGTAAATCCACGCAAGTGCAGGGAGAACATGCAAACTCAACCACAGAAAGCCCCTCTTAACCAGGAATCAAAGTCAGAACTATGCTAAGCACGACTGTGTTAACCACTATGCTACTGCACACCGCTTAACTCTTTTCAAGGATGATAAATAGAATAATCTTATAAGTAAACTTTAGACAGACAAACAGGCACTTTCTAGATAGGAAATTAATACAAAGAATTGAATTGTTGGTTAAGGAAAATGAATAAATTCTATTTAGATTTATTTTCCATGATGTTAAACAAAAATGTAAAATTTCTAAATGCTGGCTGTTTTTTATACCTACTAGTATAAAAATAGTTACAGTTCTAGCCATTACCCCATAAAATGTGCGTCTTATTGGATGTGATATATGGTTTATAAATGACAGAATGTTGGCAATTTTTTATCTTTATTTATTACACTGTCCCTTTGTCCCTTTGTGGCTGTAAATCTACTTTTGGCGTATATAAACCCTAACATTTCTATTTTCTCATTATCAGAGGCTCTCCAGCAGGTAACACTCTAGGTAAGAAACATACGTATGCAAATATCTTTTTTTGTTGTGTTAAACAACTTGTAACAAAATTTTCAACTTTTATTAAAATTATATTAAATGCATTACAACAAATACAATATATACAATATGTGCACTAAATAGCAGTTATATATATATTGTTTTTTCTTTAGTTGATCCTGGCATATTATATGATAAACTGGATAGAATATATGTCTGAATAGACTTCATTGGTCGATATCTTTATCAAAATGACAGATGCTTTATCATCTGGACTGGATCTCTAAGTAAAAAATAACCATAGTGGTCAAACAGTGTTATCAAAATGGCCATTTTCTTTAATTCAGGTTTACCCTCTGTATATTTGAGCAGTTTCAGAAGTGCAAAGCCAGATTTAAGTTCTTTGTCAGGTGTATCATGCACTGTAGACTTGGTCAACATCTTGCAACACCTACAAATTGAAAGGAGTTAAGAAACATTATTGAATCTGTCTGCAGTTTATCTAAAAGTACACTACTACGAATCTACAAATATGTCATCAGGTTTTTGGCTTTACAAGTGTTAAATAAGAGAAATGCAGCATAAAATTGCACACAATTTGCTTTTTTCTGGAAGAAAAATTGTTTGTGTTACAGCAAAGTATTTAAATATTCAGGTAACAATTATGCAGAGTATGTGCTCAAAATTTTTATCTTTATTGATTAGCACATTATCTGCTATCTTTAGCAATGAAAATAAAACCTAATGCTATACCAGACAACCAATGGATGTCTGATTCCACCATTTTATGGCTACTATTGTAGTTAACTTGAGATTGCAAACAGCAATTATTTGTTCAGCAACAATCGCTGTTACCTTCCAATTCACACTCAACATATATGATATAATCAGTCAATTGACATTTACACTAAATTAATGTTTCTAGTAGACAAATGTTCTTGTTTAGCTATACTAAACATCTAAAGAATAATGTATGAAGTAAATGTAAAAAAACATAAAAAGTCTTAAAATTTCCACTAAGAATAAAAGCATCTTCATGACACATGAATCTAATTATTTGTTTATTAATTTACACGAATTACAAATGTATAATAGTATAGGCAGCCCTAAATGTTGAAATACTATAATTTCTGGAAAATCCATAATATAAAAGCTAAGGATTTTGAAATGCTATAATTTACCAAATGATCAAACATTATCAAGATAAGGTGGTGAAAGGTTTATTACTGGGAAAGAAAATACCTGGAGGCCAAAGGGCAGACGGTTTAATGTGAGTCTTCAATTAACTACTAAATGTTTCCTCAAGACTGATCTGATTTATATATGATATATATATTTTTGGGCGGCGCGGTGGCGCAGTGGTTAGCACCGTCGCCTCACAACAAGAA
>JAOTQW010000018.1:5232732-5244731 GCA_026260075.1 Sisor rabdophorus
CACACACACACACACACACACATATATATATATATATATATATATATATATATATTTCTACCCATTTCTTATAAGCACATTCTTCTGCACTCTTGCTCAATCCCCACTGTAAAAATCCACAAATCCAAATTTGCACTCACCATTGCCTCCCACACATTACCCACCACAGCTGTGCTGACATGGTTTATAGCAACTAAGGCTCCATATACACAGTTAAACAGGAAAAAAGATGGTAATCTATGAGTTTTGCCAGACCATGCCATCCAGTGGTTAATGACTGTGGAGAAATAAAAAGTTTCCATTTTAGATAAAACGGTGCCAGTGACGTGAGAACTCATTCGGAAAAGTTTTATTGCCGTTAGTTTTGGTCGGTGTGCCCAGGTTAAGCCATCTATGATCTTTCTTATTTGATGTCTGTAATGATACCACTACAGTTTTGCATTAGCATTTATTATTTGTGCGCTGATTGCAGTCTTAGCTATTGACCCAGTACATAGATCCCAGCTGTAATGCATCTGTGTGGATGTTGACAACTCCCAGACACTGAATTTTATTTTTCTCTGAGTCTCTTTCGCTGTTTCCTTTAAACATATAATACAGAAGCCCAGAAACAAATGTTTTAGAAAGGAAAACAAGTTGTAAAATTCAGCAGCACTGTACAATTAAGTAAAAAAAAAAGAGATAGAGAAAAAGAGAAACTAACAATCCTGTCTGCCTTTGACCTTGAGACTGCTTTCTTAGTTTTTTTGACTTTTAAATTAGATGAGAAAAGAAAGGCACTCCTTATATCTGAGGAAATGGTCGACCAAATTCATGCCCTACCTCAAATACACTTTGCCTGTAAATTTGATGCTCCGTGCCAGGGCCAGGTCATTGAACATTCTTTATGTTTTATTAATCCAATACTCCAGATGTTGTGCAGACCATAACCTGGCATTTCTTGGAGGAGCATCATTAGTTGATGGAACGCATAACTCATGCTTAGGGTCCTGGATTTATCAGACATAAAATTGGCAAGTTTGGTGCCAATTTAGACAAGAAGGACAGCAAAGAAATGGTTTAAATATTTGGCTCACCAAAGATTGTGTAAATTGTTTTAGCTACATGCATTTTGTTTAAAAAAATCTATGACGTGTGGTTAAAACATAGACCTTATAAAAATTAAACTGGATCATTAGCCCTTATGCGTGTTTGCAAAGGACACTGTGGGCTCTTGTAGAGGGCATGGAGGACACATGAAAGCAGAATGTTTTAACTCTGTGCCAGTTGAATGCTGGGATGCAGATTTATTTTCTGTCTGGACAGAGGGAAAGGGGTTGGGACTCTGATTGGCTATAAAATCCCCTTTTGGCCAAACTAATGTACAGGAAAAAAGCCAAATAAGGTGACCAACTAGAGGCGGGGTCAGTTTTGTATCTCACGAGGTAGGTTTGGGTGGAGGGATAATGGAAAAACTGAGTGATAGAAGGGACTGACAGTGAAGTGAAGTAGCAGAATGGTTAGAGAGGGAATATAAAGAAAGACTTTGTAAAGTAAATCAGCTCTAAAGAATCAAGTCACATATAGTAGCTCACAGTGCACTGTTGCCCTGTGGATCATCCAAAAAAAAACATGTCTCTGGTGTTACTTAGTTTTCCTACTAATTCTTGTGGCTGTAAAGTTGCTTATGCAAATGCTTTTGGCCTGGAAGTGTGTATGCGTAGGGCAGTCGGTTGGGCCACATAAACTGAGCTCAGTCATCTGGTTACCTGCAACATTCACCCATATTAGCTTGGTAAAGACCACCCAGTTCTTGATTGTATGGGATTTGCTTTGATGTGGAATAGCTGCATGTGGGGAGTATGGTTACAAACCCCTCTTAAAACACACCCGTGCACTTTTATAGGCTTCCGTGTGGCGTCGGCATGCACTGTCAAAGACTTGCTTAACCTACACCCACCCGTGCACAGCCAATGTTCAATGTTCCTCACCCATGCTAAGCTATTGCACCCACCTCCAAGCTAGAATTATCTACAGATTAGACTACTTTTTAATTCCTTATTTCAATTTTTAATTTCTATGGTCTGACCATGATACTTTAAGGATCACACAGCTATTAATCCAAGAGTTCATGCCTATTTGATTAGATACATAATATGTCCAATACTGTTGTTCAACTTTGTCTTCATTGGAAAACCACATAGATTAGGCAACAGCAATTCTGAAACAATCCAGTTCTGTAAAATTCCCAGACTCCCCTCCAGTGGAATGAGCAAGCCATGCAAAATTGTATTGGGGCTATATCAGAGCTTTGTACGATGCACTATGACTCAAACCCAGCTCAGCTTAAACAGATGGCAGCTCTTTAAGACATAGCCGAGCAAGAGCTTAGTGTTCTGGGAACAGCAGAGAACTGCCCACTCCAACTACACCTACACAAATTGCATGCTGTTTGATGAATACCAGTTGGATTAGATTTATGTATGAGCATCCTGTAAATTCAGTACACTGCCCATCCGTAGTAAATGAAAGGGGTCTGTTTTATCTGTTTTGTCAATGGCAGGGATCATAGCTGTCACAGTGTCAAACGATTCATTGACTTTTTTTTTTTTTTTTTTACTAAACGGAGGTGCAGCTAGGACCAGTCCCAGTCTGTGTTAAAGTAAGGTAGAAACAATATAAACAACTAAAAAAAACCGTTTTACATATTTGGCATTTGGTTGATGCCCTTATCCAGAAAGTATTATGTTATACATCTAAGCAGATGGAGCTAATGGGCCCTGCTCAGGGGCCCAGCAGTGGTAACTTGGGGTGCTGGAAATTAAAACCCACAATCGTCTGGTTAGCAGTTCAACACTAACCACTGAGTTACCACTTCCTGCTTTCAGCCACATATGCAACTGTTTTCAAAATTGAGTTTGCAAACTGAACTGGGACTGGGCCGAGTCTAGCTCGATCTATCTTCCCCAGTGGGTTTTACGATGGTGGGAAAATGAGCGAGTCTTTATCAATTGGGATCTAATGGGCCCCGTGGGGGGCTAGATCTCTTTTTTCCTCTATTATGCTTGTTGGGAACAGTATCAAAAAGCAAAAACATTGGATTGGGCTGGGAATGTTTTTGCATGGGTTTGTTTATGATTTTTTTAATGTAAAATGATTACTAAACCTATGTTAGAAATTATTTACTGTTCTAACTAATTATTGGTTATTGTTCAATAGAGAAAATGTATAGATTGGTCACTTATAGTATTAAAATAGACTGTCCAGAGAAACATTGGAAATTGCAGATACTCAGTTTACTGGATCTGCTTGTAACCTCAGGTTAACTATAGACAATCAATTATCATTTCCCTCACATTTTGCTAATGAAGCACAATCCTGCACATTTTTCCTTCATAACATTAGGAGGATCCGGCCATTCTCAACTTCTTAGGCCACTCAGTTGCTTGTGCAGTCTCTTGTAATCTCTAAACTAGACTACTATAACTCGCTCTTGGCAGGTCTACCTCTGAGTGCAATTTGTCTTCTGCAGATGATTCCAAATGCAGCCGCATATTTTTAAAAGCCCAAAGTTTTCACACACCACATCACTGTTGCGCTGTCTCCACTGGCTCCCAGATTTAAAACACCGATGCTTGCTTACGAAGCCCAAAACAAAACTGTGAAAGGATGGGGATCCTACCTTCAAGCACTCATCACTCCTTGCATAGCCCCACTCTTTTGTGGTTGTTGCACTTTGTTTTGTGATCTGTTGTACCAGCATTGAGCTGTTCAATGATGTGACCTAAAGCACTTTTGTATGTCGCTCTGAACAAGAGCATCTGCTAAGTGCTGTAAATTAACTGGATAATTATCCAATTAGCTATCCAATTGAAACAGAATTTTCAATTGGCCAAAATAAACTGTTAACTAAATAAATTGAAAAATGTGTAATCATGCTGATTAGTTAAACATAAAATATAATAAACTGAACTCTAAATCAAAATTAGTTTTCTAATTTGCTTGTTTATGGATACTGTTGCTGATCTTTAAGCTACTTGCATTCGAGTTGGGTCATTGATATTTAATTTAGCACAGAGTCTAAACCAGATGCCATTCTTGATGCCTACCCCCACCTTAAGATACCTTTTTTCGTTCCACATAGGGGAAATTTCATCATATCCAGGTTTGGGACTGGTACTGCACAGGTTTGTGCAATAATCCTAAAGGAAATGAAAGCTCAAGGCAAAGTACTGTTTACCTGAGTGAACGTAAAAGAAAAACAGTGCAATATATGCACAGTTTAGTTTAGTTCATTTTTATTTGTATAGCACTTTCAACAATGGACATGTTGAAACTCAATGCTGCTTCATACAGATTGTAGGAACAATGAAAATGTTCACGCTTGTCTCGAATGAGCAAGCCGGTGGCGACTGTGGGAAAGACAAACTCCTTGGTTCCTCTCAAGGTGAAACCTTGAGGTGAACCAGACTCAAGAGGGAACTCATTCTCATTTGGGTGACACTGTCTGTTAATTGTAGGTTATGGTAAAAGTGATGTTTAAAGCTCCTTAAATTTGAGGAAAATGGACCAAAACATACTGGACAATTCCTGTCTCAAGTAGATGCTCTTTAAACCAAATGTTTTAAACAAAATCCTGTAAACAAACTTTGTGTCAAATGCTGATATTTATTCATACATAAATCTTGCATCATTGAGCAGGAAAAAACATCAAAACTTGGGTATGGGGATCCAGCTTAATTTTTTGTTTGTTAATCAATTGTGTATTTATAAGGCCAGCTATCATTGCAGTTTTCCAAGTCAACAGATGATGATGATAAGGTAGTAGGGATAACTAATCTTCTATTGATAGTTAATAGAGAGAATAGTTGTTCATCTTCTATACCCGCTTATTCCCTAATTTATGGTCACAGGGGTCTGCTGGAGCCTATCCCAGCGCACATAGGGCGAAAGGCAGGGGTACACCCTGGACAGGTTGCCAATCCATCACAGGGAAACACGTAGACAAACAACCACTTACATTCACGCCTATGGGTAATTTATAGTAACCAATCAACCTTATTTACATGCGTTCGGACTGTAGGAGGAAACCGGAGTTTCCCAAAGAAACCCACGCAAGTGGGTGGGCTTGGGTTTAAAAACAATAAAACAGCCTAACAAATTCTAAAATACAACACAAATTTCTGAAAGATGAGGATATTACTTTTTTGGTTTGGCAAACTCCTGATGCTCTTAGTCATGCCTAGCCTAGTAACTTTGTATCTGTTTAGTCACATCCAGAGGTTCTCTGTACAAAATAAAAAGTACAAAAATTTCACCATAGGCCTTGTCCAAATGAAGACATGCTTAGCTGCATACAGAAAATTTGTGCTTCTTATAGGCATTTCATCCCTACGCATCTGGCATTTTAGGAGAGTGAAAATGTGTACAGCTAATCCATATATTTTGTGAACTGATAATGTCATCAGTTAAAGTCTCGAGCCTAGACAGACTCTGCTTCATCACCAAGCATACAAAAAATGATGCTTCTTATAGGCATTTCATCCCTACGCATCTGGCATTTTAGGAGAGTGAAAATGTGTACAGCTAATCCATATATATTGTGAACTGATGATGTCTGAGCTTATTAGCTTCACTAAAGCAAAATCTTTTAAGTTGGTATTCTGCGTGGTCGGTTTCGGTGGTTTTGTGTGTACACAGAATTCTGTGTTTACAAAAAAAATCTGATGATGGAAAGCTCTGGTTTTCAAATGGGTATAGCCATAGACTATAATAATAACATAACAATTTTCTTGCATGGGATTGTTTTGCTTTGTGTTTGCTTTCACACTACCAGAGCCTGACCACCATAGCCTGCTATTTAGTTAAAAACAATTGCAACATACAGTACATTTTATTGTAAAAAGGTTCTGGCACCCCTGCTTTTTCCAGCCATATGTGGTTCTTCCCCAAACTGTCATTACTATACTGTAGACACATAATTGTATAGATTGTTTTTAAATGTAGTCATATTATATTATTTTCTTCACTTAAATCAAGAGACTCAAACACTGTCCCAATGTCATAAAAGCATAAAATGAGCTTTAATAAAGAATTGGTTAACATTGAATAGGTTAAAATATGTTGATCATAGGAAGATGATTATGTATCATGTGTTTATAGAATTTAATCCTCACTATCAGTGGCTTTAGGATGAACTGGAATCCTGAAAGGCTTTCTTAATCTACACTGTTTTTTGTCAGGAACTATCTATGTTGTTGATTGAGCTAATAGACAATTTAATGTTATATGTAAAGTGCTTTTTACAGTGGCTATTGTCTCAACATAGCTTCTATTATTTCACCCTGCATATGTATCTGTAAAGCCGCTTTGAGACAATGACTATTGTTAAAGGTGCTCTACAAATAAAGCTAAATTGAATAGCTTTACACAATTCAAAACAATTGTGATATGTGAGTGAAATAGAAATCATTTTGTCCCTGGTTGTCCCTAAAGATCAAGCTAATAGGACCATAGTGATAGAAGGGAACCAGACTTGGAACCAGACTCGAAAGGAATCCCAGCTAAGTAAAACTACATGTACAATGAAAACATAAATGTAAGGACATAATTGGTCCAGTTATTGACCATTAGCTTGTATATCTATGACAAAAACACTATGCCTCAAAGAGTTCTCTGTCTTGGTGTTTTTTTTTTATAATTTTCTTTTAATCTGAGGATTCCATAATGTTCCTGCAGCAAACTCATTTGTTGTCACTCAGTGTTGTCATTAGCATTTATCAACACAATTTATTACTTTTACATTGCTTAAAATAAGGTTCTGATACCTTCATCTGTCATCAGAGAAGTTTAATCAGTGTTGGGGTTTATGTGCCTTGGTATGCGTGAGTATATTAGAATGTTTGCGCTTAACAGCAGGGCCAGTAAGATATTCTGCAATAATTGCCTTTAGCACACTCATCTATTTGAGAAAGCTACAAATTAAGCAGATAAACTTATTGTCTCTCATTTGCAGTAAAATCCTTTCACGTGAAGCACCAGAAGGTAGAAAAAAAGGCAGAACAGGATAGAAAAAGGCGAATTTAATAAAGTGAGTGTGGGATGGAAGAACAACACAGGGTGTTTTTAGAGAAAACAGAACCGACAGAGCCAGGTCCAAGCCAAATGGCAGTAGTCTGGAGTGTTATGATCTTCCTGTGATGTGAGGTATGAAGTAGTGGTGGGAGCGCAAGAGCATGCTGTGAAGACTTTCACTCACCATCTCTGAACAGGTTTTCCAGAAACTGGCCACTGTAACAGCATTACAGCCCAGTCTTGACGCACCATGACATGTGTGTGGGGGTGTGTGTGTATAACAGAACTAGAATTACACCTCTTTTGTCCAGACTTTCTTCTGTCATTCTTTCCACCATAACCCTCTATTCCCTGACAACAGGCCATGACTGGGCCCTTTTTGTTTGTTTCTGTCTGTCTTTTGTTGTAGCTTGTTTTCATTTTATGTCTTTTTCTTCTTCATCATCAGTGTCTATAGCAACATAAGGTAGACCCTCTTTTAGGTATTGCGTCCATGTGAAAGCTTTTATTGTCCGTGGGACACTGTTCTTTCTGCCTCAGACCTGCTCTGTCTTCCCATTAGATTCTGATATTATTTGCTACCTCCAGATAGCAGTGCTTTTGCCCATATCTGCCACTGACTGCTGGCACAAGGAGCTAAGCGTAAGCCTCTTTCCATGAAAGAGCTGTTTCAAGAGACAGGCTCCTATAAATGATTAATCGTCAAAAAGCTCTGCTTTGTGTCCCCAGGGAATGAGGCTGGCACAGTAGGGTAGAATCTTGGTGCATGTGTTTTTTTTGCCCTGCATTTCAGTGCTGCAGATGTGTCCCTCCTCCTCCACTTGCATTTAACACACACGCGCCAACTCTTGCACATTCTCATCCATGTGTTAACACACACAGCCTGTCTGGGCCTGTCTGTCTTGGCCGTCTCAATGGTTATTGGCATGATTGAGTTTTGAAGACCTAGCTGTCTGGCTAGCTGTACCCTTTTCACAGCCATTTTAACTGCCTCCCATAAAGCTTTAATTTGATCCATTTGTTTCGAAAAGAGAGCCCAAATAGTTTTTTTGTTTGTTTGTTAAATTTGAGATGGTTTATCATTATCATATCCACTTGCCTAATGCGCACAGCGCATGCAATTAAAAAAAAGAGGGAGAGTTTTGACCTTCTGCTCCTGTTTTATTTACAATAGACTACAAAGTTGCCGAATGCTCCTCACCCCACCCTCTTTGATTTGAGCTTGAGTGGCTAACCACCAAGCCACTGCACAAACACTTGCTGCCAACCCTAAAGAAAAAGGCCACAACTTTTCATTTCTCTTTCTCCTTTAGACACTCTTTAACTTTCTAGCTCTTTCCACTTAGTCCTACCTACAGTTTCTAACACACCCTTCTTCCCACACATCTCTTCACCCCCGGATTGACCACATCCACCAAACTCACTCCACAAGCATGCACTGAGTGTTAGAGGCATGCGCTGCCCTGCTTTGGTCTCTTCCTACGCAAGTCCTGGAAAAACTCCAGCTCTGCGTACTCTGGTTCTGATCAGACCAAACCCACCAGCCCCCACTATACACACACCCACACAGAACCCTGAGGGTGTCCACCTACTCTTAGCTGTCCACCCACAGCGTCCCGAAACAAAGCATCAGTCCCCAGTTGCCTTCAGACCAGCAAAAATGTTTGGCTACCAGTCTGTCTAATGTTTTCAAGATGATTTTGACCGGTATAAGGAAATCCCCCCATTTGAGTAGCCATCTGAAATTCCTTCTGCTTTTTTATAGCACGGAAGTGTGCTCTGAGTCACTGGGTAAAAAGCATAAACTGGCTGCTCTGTTTCGTCTAAAGAGGTTTAGCTTGCGTAGCAGCGAGTATCGCAGCGCCTGATCCTCTCGTCTTCAGGCCAGGCCATCTTCTTTACTCAGACACAGGAGCAAGAGGTGCCTTGATTTACGGCTTCAGTTTTTGGGTCATACATTTAGCACCTGTTTCCTGTTGTGAGGAGAAGAGACAGAAGAGTTTTGTGACCCTTGAAAAGTTACCTCGATGTTTTTACTGGGTGAGTTTGTCTTGCTGTCATTTTGCTCTTCATTTTTGCCACCTACTGAGTCAGTTTCATTCCCTTCACTTTATTTTAACAGCAGTTTGTGTGGCTGAATTTGTGTGGTAAGATTGTGGAACCAAGACAATTGTTTCTCTTGGATCGTGCCAGTATGATGAGAGCTACCCAAAGCCTCCACCACATGTTAGTGACTGAGAGCTGACGAGGCCATATGTACACATTTTCCTCTGTACTGACTATTTGAAAATCCTAAATTGCATGTCCTCTCCATCTGGAGGAGTAAGTGAGAGAAAATGTGCCTGTGTGCTTAGAGAAGAGAGGAATTAAGCTGGTGGTTTCAACTGTCACATCTGTCGTTTATCAGCAGAGCCGTTTGTGTGGCAATCATATCGACTCCCTCTGTTGCTCAACATTGCCAAGGTGGGTTTCCAGTGGATCAGTCAGGGTTAATATTTGTTTTTTCTGTTTTAAATTATCCTTTTAAATGCAGTAACTAGGACTTGAACCGACTACAATGATCATCACTAAATTGATGAATACCAACCGACATACCCACCTGGCATATTTTAATAAGCAATTACTGAAGCTTGCATAAGTGTGTGGTATAAGTACCAAAATGGAATATTCCTGAAGCAGACTCGATGTTGTATATAGTTCAGGCTGTGTAACTGTGGCTTGCTTTAGGCAGTTGTTTGGATAGCTACATTGATGTTACCCTTGTATTTATGCAACAAAACATGGTCGCACGGTGGCTTAGTGGTTAGCACTGTTGCCTTACAGCAAGAAAGACTTGGGCAGGGGCATTTCTATGTTTTGAAATTTCTGAGGTTTACTCCAGGTACTCCAACAGTCCAAAACATACATGTTAGGGTAACAAGTATGACTGCACCATGAGAATAGTCTGGGTTCTGGTATGGTGTTGAACAATAATAAAATGTAAAAAAATATGCAACCTGTTTTGCAGTACTGTTTATCTAAGGACTTTTTCCTGTGACTGAATCATAATTGCAGTTTGTCAATATCAATGCCTTTATTTGCCACATTTACTTTTTTTTACTATACAGTGGAATATTTTCTTAACATATCCAATTTTTTAAAGCTGTGATTAGAGCGCAGGGTCAGCTATGATAAGCTAAATGTTAACTTCATTTTGTGACCGTTCACAGAAATTGTACACAATGTTTTAATACTGCTGGAAGTCCCTTGATGGCAGACTCCGTTCCCAGGCAGGAAAGGAACCAATTTCAGCATTGGTATTTAAAATGGTTATTGGTCACTCAGGCATGGAAATAGCAACATCATATTTGAGCTTGGATTTGTTACAGCACACTGCTATTTACACAAATTATTTAAATCTATGCACCAATTATAAACTATTACTATGTACATGTGTTATTAATGTTAATTAATGACAGATTGTAGTACTGACTTGAGATCAGATTATAAACAAGGCTGTCTTAAAAAAATACTATGGCTCTCTACCGTATTTTATGTTGCTTTTTATTTATTTTTGACTTCCTGTCCTCATGTCAAATTTAAACACATTTTAGGTAATGGTGATGTAAACAGCGATGACGTCGCTTAATGATTCAGGGTCGGTAAATGTATTTTGTGTGGATGCCACTGCATTACTTGATCAGTTACGGTTTTGATACTTTAAAGCTATTTTATTCAGAAAACAGTGTCACTACCACCAGTGAAACTATGAGAAATTCAAAACTCTTCATTTTATAAAGTGATCTCTGATAATGGTAAAACTGCTTTTCAGGACTGATTAGGGCCATATGCTGAAAAATAAATGCGGTCTGAAATAGAAAACACAGCAGAGGGAAAAAGTTATGAGCAGTGGTTTAGCTGTGGCAAACTTGCTGAAGCATATGTCATCCTTTTAATAAGCTGCTAAGCAAACAGTGTCTCAGGCCTCATTCATGTTCTCGCACCTTGGCCCTCTGCTTCATTTGGCTGCCTGCTTTCTTTGGCAAGAGCCCCTATCCTGTTACTTTTACTCTACTTTTTGGGTGTGATCAACTTATAAGAGTTTGTAAACCAGCCCAGAGTAACGTGCCGGGAGAACATGATGTGGCTGCTTACAACACCTGTTCTATATACTGCATGAGTATACTCGAGGTTAAGTGTGTAATACAGAAAACACACATACATATGTTATGTAAGAGTTAGTGGAGATTGAGAAAATACTGTAGATAAAGATTCTTTTGGATTATGTTTAGCTAGTGATCCAGTACCCACAGTCACATCTATACCGCAGAAGGTTCTTTTGGCATTATGTAGCCACATTAATTGTTGTCTGGAAAATATATTTTCCAGTGTTTGAGGTGTCAGGCTGCTGATTAGCAGATCAGCACCACCAATGTGCCACGGCTGGGCCCCTAAGCACATCCCCAACATGCATCTGCTTAATTGTCTAAAAACAGAGATTAATGCAGTTCACTCTAGATTAAAAGCTATTTACATAAAAGACATTAACCAAATAATCAAAATATAAATGTAGGTTTATATTTTAAACATTAAGTTAGTTTAAGACATTGTATGTCCTCTGGACAGTTAACAGTTGGCTAATAAAGTTAATGCTTTCCAAAATTTATATTGTCTGTACATTCATATTTTTGCCATTTTGCAGATGCCATTATCCAGAGTGACTTACTGTGCATCTATCTTATTTATACAAGTTAAGGTCCTTGCACAGGGGCTCAGCGCCACAACCTTTGGATTAGCAGTCCAAAAACTATACCCACTGCGCTACCACTTTTCCAATGCTTGTGTGGTTTACTCCGGGTACTCCAATTTCCTTCCATTGTCCAAAAGCATATATGTTAGGTTGATTTTTTACGAGTGTGTGAGTGTGTGAGTGTGTGAGTGTGTGAGTGTGTGAGTGTGTGAGTGTG
>JAOTQW010000018.1:5278710-5303924 GCA_026260075.1 Sisor rabdophorus
CACAACCCTCTCTATTTATCCAGGCTTGGGACTGGCACAGAAGTCACTGGCTTGTTGCCCCTGTGGCTAGATTAACATTGAACAATATTACCCTTTGAATATTTTTATTGCTCTATTTTATTGCTTTTCTTTTTTTTTTTTTAAATCAAAGTGGGTCACTAGGGGTACTGCTAGCAATTTAGGGCCTATGAGTTTGGGAGGCCTACAGTAGGGAGGGGTTGGCTTATTGGTTAAGGTGTTAGACTGATACCAGAAAAAACGGGGTTAGATTCCCAGCACCACCAAGCCACCACTGTAGGTGCATGTACAATTAGATTTGTGAGTTGTAACTTTCCCCCTCTTAGCACCGTCCCTGTTTATTATCTGGGAAAATGTGAGAGGAATGCACAAGCCCTAGGTCTACAAATGTCCTACCTGCGCATAGTAGCATACTGATATAAATCAGGCCATACTGAAGATGTTTGCATTTCTGTCTTTTTATTGATTGGCACAATTCAGATTCTTGCTTATAAAAATGTATGCATACATTTATCTTCTATACCCGCTTATTACCTAGCTCGGGGGCACAGGGGTCTGCTGGAGTCTATCTTAGCACATATATGGCAAGAAGCAGGTCGCCAGTCCATTATAGGGCCACACACAGACAAACAACTACACACTCTTACACTCACTCCTATGGGCAATTTAGAATCACCCATCAACCTAATGTACATTTTTTTGGACTGTGGAAGGAAAGCAAAATACCCGGAGTAAACCCATGCAAGCATAGGGTAAACATGCAAACACCGCACAGAAAGACTTGGGAATTTAACCCACAACCTTTTTGCTGTGAGGCCAACGTGCTAACCAAAACACCACTGGGCTTGGTTGACCTCTAGCTTATTAAGATATTCAGTATGTCACAGAAGTGAGTACATCCAATTTCTTGTAAATATTTATTGTATTTTTTATGTGCATACATTAAAGAAATAAAACTGCTACATAATAAAGTAGTGAATGTACAGCTTGTGTAACAGCTATCCCATCAGAAAAACACAACAGACAGACTGAAACACCTGTCAACATAAGTCGGTTGCTAAAAGGAAATGTCCAAATTGGATCAGAGTAGCTATTTTTCTGCCTGTTGTCATGCAACTGGTTAGTGTTAAAAGATCTCAGGTGTGAATTGGGAGCAGATGTGTTAAATTTGGTGTTTTTGCTCTCTCTCTCTTATACCGGTCAATAGAGGTTCAACATGGAACCTTATAGCAAAGAACTTAAAGTCAGTTTGCCTCAAGACTTTTTTCTGTCTTGGCACCAGGATGGTGGAATGAATTTTCTATCATGCTTGAAGTCGCACCTCTTTCCTTAAAACCTAGCACATGCCATATGAATAATAAAAGGTATCCATGGTTGTCACACCCTGTTTTGCGATCGATTGTACCAGTATTGAGCTGTTCAATGATGTGTCTTTAAGCACATGTCATTTTGGACAAGAATGTCTGCTAAATGCTGTAATTGTACTCTTAAAGATCTTAAAAAGGATGGTTGCTCTATATAAAGATGACCAAGGCTACAAGAGAATTACCAATGACCTGAAACTGAGCCTCGCCATAGTCGACGAAAGAGGTTCAGTGCACTTGCTCAGCGTCATATCCAGATGTTGTCTTTGAGAAATAGACATATGAGTTCTGCCAGCATTGCTGCAGAGTTTAAAGGGGTGGGGGGTCAGTCTGTTAGTGCTTAGACCATATGCCACACACTGCATTAAATTGGTCTGATTGGCTGTTGTCTCAAAAGCAAGCCTCTTCTGATGTAGAAAAAAGCCTGCAAACAGTTTGCTGAAGACAAGCAGGCTGTGTCTGGGGCTGCATGAGTGATTACCAATATGTACTGTGACCTAGTGAAGCATAGCATGATCCCTTCCATATAGAGACTGGGCAGTAATCCAACATGATGATGACTCCAAACATACCTCCACGAGAACCACTGCATTGCTAAAGAAGCTGAGGGTAAAGCTTATGAACTGGCCAGGTCTGTCTCCAGACCTCTTAACTCGATTGAGAATCTATGGGGCATCCTCAAAAGGAAAGTGAAGGCGAGCAGAGTCTCACTTTCAATTTCAGGGTGTGTGTTGATTTTCTTTTGATAAGACAGCTAATTTACACTGTTACACAAGCTGTACATTCACTTCTTTACATTGTAGCAGAGTTTCTTTTCTTTAGTGTTTTAACTTTAAAATATATAATAAATATTTACAAGAAATGTAAGGTGTGTACTCACTTCTTCTATATATTTTTTAACTTTGGTAGATGCGCATGTACTTCTGCTACTTTAGAACTGCAACAAATATGCCCTGATTTTTATTTATTTATTTTTTCCAAATCTTGTAATGCTACAGGCAAAAAGTTGGTCAACTGTGGTCCAGTCTCCTGGGATTGATGATTCCTCTAAACGGAGAACCAGATATCGACAGGTGCATACACACGGCCACATACTTTCAAATCCAAATGCTTTTCACCGTAAAGTATTTTTAGTTTTTTGGGGAATGTTGTATAATAAATATAACATTCCACAGTAGTGATCCGCTATTATAAGACCCTACCCTACCCTACATATTGTGTGCACAACAGTAACAAAAGAGCCAGCACAATAATTTCAGTGTATTGATTTTAAGGAAATGTGTATGTGAATTTGGTATTGTGGTGTGTGTGCGTGTAGTCGAAAGGTCGCGCTGTCTGTCGTCTGTTGGAGAGCTTTGCAGCAGACGATGGCTTTCAGATGGGTGGAGGCAGCAGCTTTTCCGATGATGATGAGGAGAACTCTGCCAAACATTCTCCAGGTAAAAAATATATCTCTAAATGAAAAGAAATCTTCGGTTGTATCAGTTTTAGATTAGTGTTAGTTTCACATTATAACCAGCTTGCATGCACATTCAGAGTGATCTTTGTTAGAATTAGTATAAAATTTTGTATTTTTTTATTGTTATGAGCATGATGTTTATAACTTCTGAATAATCTGATCATTTGACTGTTGGATCCTGAATTAAATCCTAAATAAACACCATGTACAATGACCCTTTTTTAAACTGAATTTGTTATATCTTTTTCTCCTCTCAGCTCCTCCAAACTGTGTACTGACCAAAGACCTGCTTACTGAAGGGCTCAAAATTCTTATTAGTAAAGAAGATGAGCTTTTGTACGCTGCTCGTATAAGGACGCTCGATCCGCCAGACATGTGAGCATGATGCAATCAGACCACTTAAATAAAGTACAAATGTCAGCCCTTATGTTTGTATATGCATGCTTTTTATAGAGCATACATTTATATATTAATTAAGATGAACTTATTGGTTTTAGACTGCTTTAAATGAGCACTGTATGCAGAAAGGGTCAGTCACAGAAAGCAAATGAGAGCAGTGGAGCTGGACATGGGAAGTCAAGCATTACACTCACAACTGAAAATAACTCCTTTGTACTCTCTCTCTCCTCCCCCTCTCTCTCTCTTTCTCTCAGCTACAGCATTGTTATCGATGGCGAGAGAGGAAATCGCCCTCGAATCTACTCCCTGGAGCAGCTGTTGCAGGAAGCTGTAAGTTCCTATTCAAATAGCAGCACAGGTTTGTCTGTTCTCAGGGCTTTAGCCTCACAGGACTATCCTCTTACACAGACACACAAATACACACAGATGCTAACACCCTTATCCTTTATAGCACCACCCCCCATAACTTTCACCACATCCTTCTAAATATCCCCATCCATCAGAGCCTTGCACTGTTATATCCGCTTTCACAAGGTCACAAGGTCTCTCGTCAGAAACCATTTTTCTGTTACTTCATTCTTCCAACGCCAAATGCTAGAAAAAGCCTTCATGCCTTTTAATTAAATGTATTATACATTAGCCTAATGAAGGCTTCTTCTTTCTGTTATAACCATTTCCCTTTTGAAACATTTGGACCTTCCATTAGAACCAGGGGCCTCATGTTCAAAGACTTGCGTGGAATTAATACTAAAACATTTCATACATGAAAAGCTATTAATGTGCGTATGCACAAAAAAAAATCAAACTGTGTACAGAGATTACCATGCATCTTCTCTTTGTACATCGCAATTGATCTACGTATATATTGCATTTATTAAAATGTGTCAACACATTAATACAAAGCAGACTGTAATGGTGTAATATCTGGAACGCACACAAATCCTTTCAGTTGCCCAATTGGCAGCTCCACAACTGACCAAGGGAGAGAATGGGCATCATTGTATCTGCTCTATTGGTCAGGTGGGGGTATGGGATTGACAGCCATGTCTTTTAGTGGATAACCGTGATCTCCTGATAGGCAATAATTACATGCACAAAAAACAACAATTAATTAGAACCATCAACGCATCAATCGCCAAGAGATGCCCAGTCATGCAGCCTGCCAACTTGCCAATTGTGCTGTAAAAACATATGAGTTATGGATTGAACCAGGCCACCTTGTCACAATATTTATGTGCATTTGCACATTTATTGAATGGACATTTTTCCAGTTCACGTATGCGAATTGTATACGTGTGTCGCTCTGGTTACAGTAGAGAAACTGGTTATTGCTTTCATGTTTGCTGGACAACTGCATCATACAGGAAGCTTGTACCTGGTAGACGTGCGGTGGAATACTTTTAGTCTAATGTTTGCAACATCACTTTATTGCCTCTAAGAGCGCCAACAAAAACACAAAATGTATGTACGCCAGACAAGTTTGCATCAAGTTAATTTCACTGTTACTGTTTCACAGTAAATCTGACCACGAGCATGCAGCTGGCATATGCAAGGTTTTTGGGCGTACGTAGCCTTGATACATGAAACCCCAGGTCTTTATGAACGAACACTTTTAGCCCACAGCTTAACTATATTACAGGAGGCTTACATGAAAAACATGAACGCTACCCCTAACATTCTGGATATAAATTAAAGCTGAGTTTCTGTCCTGGTTGTTATTTATGTAAGCAAGTTAGTGCATTTCTCTGGTCTATAGTGTAATATAAAGGAAAGTTCTTTTTCTTTGTGTGTTTAGCTCTAAACTCATGGGGTTATGCTAACATTACTGTTTATATGAGACATCAATGAAATAGCCTCTAATAATACACCGTAAACCACAGTAAAAGTGTGTTCTTGGCTAGGGTTGTTTTTAACCTCCCACTTTGTTTTCTTTTTCTTTTGGGGATGGGTGGGTGCTAACTATTGTTTTGTTATCAACTCCTTGTTCCAATATTCCTGGCAAAGGAGTATATATTGCCAAAGGTTTGTGGTCACCTGAGCATCACAAAAACATCTTATTTTAGATTTATTTCCAAATTTCCAATTTGATAAAGCTCCACTCTTCTAGTAAGACTTTCTACCACAATTTGTAGCTTGACTTAATGTATTCATCTACAACAGTATTATTGAGATCAGACATTACTGTTAGCTAACAAATGTCTGGGGTGCAGTCTGCATTCTAGTTCATCCTAAATGTGTTCAATGGTGTTAAAATCTGAACTTTGTGCTAAACACTTGTGGGTTTCACTCTAATAATAGCACATTACCTGCGTGTGTTAACGCCAGGTACTTTGGTTTCCTCCAACAATCCAAAACAATTTCCTCCTCTGCCTCTCGCCCTATGTGCTCCAGCAGGATAGGCTCTAGCAGATCCTGTGACCCATGGTTAGGGAATAAGGGAGTATAAAATATGAATGAAAGAATAACACATCCTATCATAAAGGAGCTCTGGGACTTTGTGCCCAGGGTCATAGTCATGCTGGAACAGTGTTGAAGTCTATTAGTTCCAGTTTGATTATCTTTAAAAGCCTATTAAATGACTCATTTATTCATACTATAAAAAACATGTCTTATGCTCACATAAATCTCCTTTGAGTTGGTTAAATCTGGGGCAGCTCTTGTACAAATTCAACACATAATATTGTAAAGGCACACACACACACACACACATTTACAATACAGTTGTTGTGCAGCTGGTCCACTGCATAAACAGCAGTCTTTCAGCAGCTGAATCTAATTACACATGCGCTTCTGCTTTTCTTTAGTCTTTCATGACTCCATTTGACTCTTAGCTTTGACTTGTATTTAGTACCGCCTACATACACACACATACGCAGTGAGAAAAAACTCAATCCTTCTCAATAGTCCCAATCCAGCTTCACACTTCATCATTAACAGTAACCATAGCAACCCTAAAAATGGCTTTTGCTGAATTGTAGATGCTAAGCCCTTCCTGCATTGTGGAAAAAGAGAAACACTGGAAACCTGTAATCATAGTCCTCGTTTACAGACTCTTTAGTATTACTCAGCAAGTTAGGGTTTACCACATCACAGCTTCTGCTGCTTTCAGGCCTGACTGGCATGCTGGCATGAGAAAAGTTTTGCTTTCAACACAATAGTGACTATTGTGTGTGAGCATGCCAGTGCATACACTTGTTTTTGTAGCTGTTTTCTGATCTGACTTTCTTTTATGGGTTCACTTCTTTGTCTTTAACTGGCACTGATGCTAACAGTGTTGTGTCTTTTTCTGCGCACCAGGTTTTGGATGTGCGTCCTGAATCAGAGGCAGTGCTGGCTGACGGGACACGAGTGTGTGCCTACTGGAGTGAGCGCTCGCGATGTCTTTATCCAGGATATGTGAGCAGGGGTGAGAAATAATTGAGCATTATTATTAAGCCATTTATGGTATACTCTCAATGTACACGAATATATGTACATGGTTGTAATTTGGCAGCAGCCTATTGCACAAAATCACACAGACAAGCCAAGAACTTGGAGTTATGGTGCTTAGTTGTAAGTCCAGAAAACCTAGGTTCACCACTGCCAGTCTGACACTTGAGCAAGACCTCTAAATCTTAATGCTCCAGGGTCGCTTTGACACAACTGAACCTGCATTCTGACCCCAACCATCTAAGATAGGATACACGAAGAAACAAATTTTACTGTGTTGTAAAGAATATATGACAAAGACATTTACATTCACATAAATGACAGTACAAAGTAATTTATTTGTTGTGGGATGGTTTTGTGAGTAGAAACACTGTTGATCTAGGCTCATAAAAAAAGGATAGATTTAAAATTATGAAAAGTCATCTTGATTCTGAAGATTCTTCACGATCATTGTGAACAGAACATGGAATCTCATCATACACAAAACATTGACATTAAGGTGATTGGGCTACAAAAAAAAATCCCATTAGTTTCACACCTGTCAGCCAATAACATAAATATAAAAGGATTACAGGTACAGACTCACCTAATGTTATTCAAAGATTATCTGGTGTTTTTTCCAGTTATCAGCTTTGGTGATTTTGTGCTCATGGTAGGCGAGATTTTTTACTGTTCTGTAGAAACTGAAAAATATGGCACCAACAACAAATACGCGCTAATGTGAACTTTGGAATAGATCATGTTCTGCATGATTGTATGCATTGCTCCAATTGATGTGGGCAATTTGTGTCTGTGTACAGATATTTAAATGTTATGGATTCTATTAGGTTTATTCTTATTGTACTCTGATAGGAGGCTCTAATGATAAGCCAGGTGGAGTGATGGTAGAGTTTGATGATGGCGACAGAGGATGGATCTCTCTTCGCAATATCCGTCTCCTTCCACCTGGATACCAAATTATTTGTGAGTCTTTTATATTCTCATTATATATAATATATGATACTGTTTCATAAAACGTGTGTCTGGTTGTTTGCCTATGTGTGGCCCTGCAGACCTCTGTGACCCCCAAGTTAAGGAATAAGACTGTATAGAAGATGAATTAATGAATGATATCAGAAAAGTTAGGGTTCAGGAACTTGAGCTGCATACACTTTCAAAAAATACTTCTAATGAATTAAACCAAGTGTAAAATCAGTCCAATCAGAGTCAGTGACACATGTGAAAGTGACATAGACAAGTGGAAAGTACAAAGAATAGCATCCTGCAATGTTTTTGTAGGTTTCTTTATTTGAGTGCATGTCTAGAGAAATTATGCACAAAAAAGGTTGAAAATCTGTGGCTAATTTACTGTTAGGCAGCGGGTATTCCCATGCTCTCGATTTATTTCAGGCACGTATGCACACATTTGTATGGCTTGAGGGAGCTGACTGCTCGCATCAGGAGCTATTGCCTACTCTGCTTCTGCCCTCCACTGTTTGATAACAGCCATGTTTGTAGCCCTCATGGCTCAAATGTTAAAGTTGTGGGGCTCATTGGTTAAGGTTGGAAACATTTTTAGACTGGTTTGCTTTATTGCACTGCTTTTTCTCAAGCCCGGTATTGGTAGTTAGAAGCATGCGCTATACTTTCCTTCTTCCCTAGAAATACCATATTAAGAACATGAATCTTTCTCTGAGGAGATAAATGATGTTATGTGTGATGGCACTACCGCAGAGGTTGTAAAACCAGCGCCACAATCTGCAGAGTATGAAAAGCTACTGGAAGTAGTAGGTCAAGCCATGGCCAGATTAGATGTTAAGAGGCTGGCCAGGATGTAGCTATTCAGCCTAAGAAACTGAGATGTGAAAATTGTGGAAGAAATTATATTTATTCTGGCTCTTCAACTTATACTGATGTGGTTTGTCAAAAAAGCAGGGATGGTAGGCAATGCCCTGGATCTGTTGCCAAAAACATTACCATTGGTGGAGACTGAAAAATCTCAGTTCTAATAGGAAAGGTATTGTCCTGTCTGCACACAATGGCTCTGCTTTATGTCTATCAAGTCAATCTGCTAAAAAGTCTTTGAACTGAAGGCAGTTTAGAAACTGCAGTGGGCTTTAGGTCTGTTTGTCAGGGCCACTAAGGAAACAACCAGAGCAGGAGACCGGTTGATGGCAGCTTAGCAGAGGCATCTGTAATTCAACATTTTTGTAATGCAGGGCTCCTCATATATGAAAGCCCAAAAGGAAACTTACACTCCCCTGACAGTGGAGGTAAATAGGATCAACGTTTGGTTGTTTAAGAAACTATGCTCGTTCTGATACTTCAAACAAACAGGACATTGCATCTTGTTCATCTTCCTTAATTTTTAATTTTAATTATTTTAATTTTTTTGGGGGGGCCAAGGTTACGTTTGTAACCTTGAAACAATATAACTAATTGAAAAGATATATTGAAATGATTGATTATTAATTGGTTACTGATATTAATACTAAAATTTGTGCAAAGTTGTAATTATCATTTTTATTACTGATAGATGCTGAGTCCAGTTCAGCTATGGTCAATAGTCAATCAGTCCAAATAGTTTCATGTCAGGAGGGAAAAAGCTCACAGCTGAACAGATCATTTGAAAAAACATCTTGCACAGAGAAAGCCAAAACCAAGGAAATGAAAAAACCAGGTAATATTTTTTTCTATTTGAAAGCATGCATATGTAGTACCAAAAAAGCTGTTCAAATCAAACACTCCTGCAGATATATGTTAAGACATTTTATAATTAAAACTATTGTAAATGCTTTAACATTTATAAATGTTATCTTTTAGGGAGACCTAAAGGTTCAGGACTAAAGAAATTTATCTCAGATGTTGGCTCCAAAAACTCAGAATTTCCACTTACTTGGCCTTCAATTGCCCAGCCCCGAAAAAGAGCACCTGTCAATTTGTTTCAGCTTAATGGTTCAGCAAGCAAAAAGACCATGAGAAACAGAGATGCTGTGTTCTCTTATGCCTCTGCGACATCATCAGCCAAATGCGTCTTCAATAGCAGGACCTTTGAGGTAGACTCTTTTAGTAGTATTGCTAATGGCTTTTCGTCATTTTGCAGCCAGACCTCTGGCATGACAGTAGAAAGTAAAATCAGCCCTTATGGACACGGCAGAAAGTCTGAGGAAACAGACATTCCCCGGGGACGGAAAAATGAATTCCTGATCAAGCTGGATCACGAGGGAGTAATGAATCCCAAAAACAAGAGCAGCAAAGCTCTTCTAATGCTAGGAGGATCTGGATTTGGTTCTAAAGGTATAGGTGCACCACCCAAGCCTGAAGCATATTCCCACCCAATCCTGTTAGTGAAGGACAAAAGAAAAGGAGACAGTTGTCAGGCAGAGCTTCTTCCAGTCGAGAAAAAAACATCCCAATCCCTGGTAATGAACAAGCATAGAGACATGGGTCTTAGTTGCCACATGGACTGTCATAGCTCATACTCAGACATGGATGAGGAAGATGAAGAAGAAGCAGAAAGGCGGAAGACAAATGGATCGGTTTTGGTCCCAGCCTCTGGTGGCATGAGGATGACTAGCCGTTTCCTTTCTCAACTCTCTGTTTCCTCATCTTCTTCGGGGTCATCTAGCTCTTCTAGTTCAGGCTCTATTTCCAGCTCCAGCATCTGCTCTTCTGACAATGATTTCTCCTATAGCTCTGAGGATGATGAAAACTCCACACTTCTTCTTCAGAGCTGCCTATCTCCGCATCTCTCCCTTTTAAGTTCTCATAAAGATCCTCCTGGTCCCCCACAGCACTCATTCGTGGCTAAAGCTATGGCTGTCTCCAGCATCAAAGGTGGGAATGTTGACACTGCTCCCCGAAAAACTTTAAAGAGGAAAGAGTGCTTGGTTAAAAAACAAAACAAAAAAATGTTGATTCATCATAGCAGATCCAAAGTGTCTTCTTGCATGCTGTGGAGATGGTCTGGAAATCCTACCCAGGTAACCCAGGAGTTTTTAACAATATGTTGTGTAAATCCTATTGTAACAATTTTTATATTTATATAAATATATTTATAAAAAAAAACTATTTCTTGTTTTCAAGAGACGTGGGCTTAAAGGTAAAGCACGCAAGCTCTTCTATAAGTCTATAGTCCGTGGCAGTGACACAGTGCATGTTGGAGACTGTGCAGTGTTTCTATCAGCTGGACGTCCCCACCTGCCCTACATTGGCTGTATTGAGAGCTTCTGGGAGACCTGGACGGGAAACATGATAGTGAAGGTCAAGTGGTTTTACCATCCTGAAGAGACCAATCTCGACAAGAGACTTCATGATGGCAAGGTAAACGTGATGTTTCGAACTATGATTAATATATGTACAGTTCACCCAACATGAAGTATTATTTTCCATAAATTTAGTTAATCAGAAGGTTTTTTCTTCCCTGGCAGCACGCCCTTTATCAATCATGTCATGAGGATGAGAATGATGTGCAGACAATCTCTCATAAGTGCCAGGTTGTAAGCCGTAAAGAATATGACCTTCTGAGCCAGAACAGGAAGCCTGGAAGCAACCTTCAGGATTTGTACTACCTGGCTGGTACCTACGACCCTACAAGTGGCCAGCTGCTCACTGCTGATGGAGTGTCTATTCATTGCTAACTTTGATTTAAGTGTAATGATAATTCAGCATTTGCCTAGTAGGACTTTGACGAGTGACCGCCAAGTCAAATACACAATTTTGTAAGAATCACAACTGTAATTTTTCTAAGCGCAAAACTTTTTTGTGAGACACATAGCTACGAAGACCAGCCTCACAACCTGTGTTTGGTCTTCCAAAGAAAAACTGCCACGTCAAGTAGACTTTGCCCTTGGTCCAGCTTTTTTTTGTATATTCATGTTTAATCGAACATCTTACATTTGATGCTAAAAAACAATTTATTTGAAGTCGCCAAAACCTTTTTGGTTTTGAAAGATTTAAGAACATATGAAAAAAATGCAGTGGTGTGTTTTTCGCCCACCATGTGATGATTCCAGGTATATTTAAATAAAAAATAGATTTAGAATATAAAATTTATGTATCTAAGTATTTAAAAATTTATTTACAATTAAAGCCATACACTTCAGTACCTCTTACCTGTCTTCTTATTCAGGTGTACAGTGTAAAAGTGCATGTGTGGTTGTTTTTTTTCCTTGTAGTTCTCACCTCTCTCTCTATCTTATATATATATATATAATGTATGTATGTATGTATATATATATATATATAATGTATGTATGTATGTCACAGAAGTGAGTTAAGTTTCTTGTAAATTTGTATTATATCTTATGTAAAGAAATTAAACTCTGCTACAATGTAAAGCAGTAGATGGAATGTACAGCTTGTGTATTGTTTGTAGAGTTGATTTCTTATCAAAAAACCTCAGCAACAAAAGTGCGTCTACCCTTAGGAGAAAATGTCCAACTTCCGACACCACTTCACTTTCTGTTAGAGGATGCCCCACAGATGCTCACTAGGCTTTAGGTCTGGAGACATGCTTGGCCAGTCAATTACCTCAATTCTTACCTTCTTTAGCAGGGCAGTGGTCATCTTGGAGGTGTGTTTGGGGTCAGTCTCCCAAGGGATTGGATTATGCTTTGCTTCATTATGTCACAGTATATGTTGGCATTCATGGTCCCCTTAAATGAAATGTAGCTCCCCAGTGCCGGCAGCACTCATAGCTTGCTGTTCTTTAGCAAACTGTTTGCAGGCTTCAGCTTCAGACGAGGCTTCCTTCTGAGACGATAGCCATGCAGGCTAATTTAATGCAGTGTGCAGCGTATGGTCGGAGCTCTAACAAACTCTGCAGCAATGATGGCAGCACTCAAATATCTATTTCCCAAAGACAACCTCTGGATATGACGCTGAGCACTTCTTTGGTTGACCATGAAGCCTGTTCTAAGTGCAAGCTGTCCTGTTAAATCACTGTATAGTCTTGGGCACCATGCTGCAGCTTAGTTTAAGGAATCTTGGCACTCTTTTTGTGACCTAGGCCATCTTTATATAAGGCAACAATTATTTGTTTTTAATCCTTTAGAGAGTTTTTTGCCATGAGGTGCCATGTTGAACTTTCATTGAGTGAGAGCAATAACACCAAATTTAACAAACCTGCTCCCCAGTCACAACTAAGACCTTGTAACAACAGTAAGAAAAAATGAATAGTTGTTGCTAGAGATTTAGACATTAATGGCTGTGTATTGAGTTTATTTGTATTTTTTTATAAGACAGAAAATTTACACTGTTACACAAGCCTTATGTTCACTACTTAACGTTGTAGCAGCATGTAATTTCTTATAAAAAATATTTACATAAAATTTGTGTACTCACTTCTGTGTTACATACTGTGTGTGTGTGTGTGTGTGTCTACATGGGTTGTATAGCACCTATAAGGTTTATTGTATGACATTTGGATTGATTTATTTTTTTAAGAGAAAAATTGAATTGAAGATGTATGCATTGCACTGCACATTGCCTGCTGAGACAGAAGGAGCTAATGTTACAAGTTTCAGTCACTGTTATGGCAACACATTTGGCATTTATTTTCATTTTTTGGTTTGTCTCCTTGTACCGTTATTTTTTTATTTTCCGTTTGTTTTCTTCCCTAAAAAATCAGAAAATATAATAATCAGAAAATTTAAATTTTACAATGAAGGTATAAAATACCAGTACAGTCTTCAAATTTTCATCACTGCTGTACAGTTTTTTTTTGCAATCAGCATATTCATGATTTAGTATGTTGCGCTGCCTGTATCTCATTTTTGCTTTTGATGGCATATTGGGTAAGAATGTTTAATCAAGGCCAAGGCAGTAAAATAAAGAAACCGCATAAGCTTTAAGAGAAGCATATTAGTCATTTGTCTTTAGGGACAATCATGTACATTAAAGAACCTAGTGTTTGACAAGCTCACACAATCACAGGATACTTTATTAGATTGTTTTGTGTGCCAAAATCATCTTGTTATTATGCAATCTTCACTGTATTCTCCAAGTATTGATTATTATTATTATTTTTATTACCTATTTATTGTCAGTGTTGCTGTTTTATTAGAAAAACCAAACAAAAAAATGTGACTGCGCTTATTTGTGTTGGAATTATTATTATTTTTAATATATATCAAAGTGCAATGGTCTGGCAAAGAGTACTGAGAGAGCACTGGACTAGTATGCTTGTTTGTGCCTTAAATTCTAGTTAGACCCTTACCTTTTAGCCCCTATTAACAACTTTTTTGGTTTTTAAGGGAAGTGACACCATTTAGTGAACTCTCACTGACAATTTACCCTTATCTTCTGCGGTTTACAAATGAACACCAAAAATGTATTTGTCACAATATTCAGCTTATTTATTTGCTTCTCACCAATAACCTGAAAGAAATGTAAAACATTTAACATTCAATAATAGCTTTTTAATGAAATGTGCAGGGTTAGGAATCACTTAAATTATTTTAAACCTGACTTGACTGCTTATTTATCAACTGTCTGTGTTGGCTTTTTAGAAAAAGAGGGCACTGGACTGGACTGAATGTACTTAGTATAAGTGAAGCACGAACATCTTTTAATGAATCATCTAACTAAAAATTGGGATGTTTTATCATGAAGGCAAACTACTATAAGCTACTGTGTCTTGCAAGATGCAAAACAAACCCTGGTTATCGTTCCAGACTAAAGGCTGATTTGTATTTTTAGGACAGGTATCAAAGATTCAAGATTAAAGGTCTTGTTTAGTGGTTTGTTTGATTGAGTGGTTAATAAACATAATTTCGGTAAAGAACTAAGCCCATAAATGAGTGCAATACTACTATGATTTGATTGATAGTCAGCAATTGTGGCACTTCTGTTAAAGGCTAATGGGTAATAGAAAATGATCAGAAGGACGCAGGAACGTCCATCCTACAAAACTGTATTTCTTTTCATTTCTATTTTAAGTTGTACATAAAAAATTTATGTAATATTCAGGCTGTCACAGATTTTTTTTTTATTTTTTAACATTGATAAAAGAAAAAGGCTCATATTCTTTTTTGTTTTTTCTGTCAATTTTATTTTTCTGTTTTGAAAATTGTAAAGATTGTAAATGTGTAAAGTAAGGTCTGGTTTGGGAAGTAAACATTTTACAGAAAAAAAACTTTGAGTAACAAGCTGTAAATGTGTTTTAGTATTAAGATTTTTTTATCGGGGGACTATAAATAAATTCATGGTTAAATCATGCCTTGTGTCTATTGCCTAATTTATTATCTTAAATTAATTACTAAAGCGAACTGTGTACAATTCCCACAGCCAAGTTCAAGAGTCTAGTGGGACGGAATTTGAAGGATATTTCAGAAGGGGCAGTTATAATTAATCTAATGGTCAGATGTCAGAATTATTTCTGCATATCGTACATTATTATTTAATATACGTTTGTTGTTTAAGTGCAACAGTTTTCAGGCTTCAGGTAAAAAATAATGTAAATACATTTTTTACAACAAATGCCTGTTGAATGAAAACTTTATTCTTAATGAAGTAACTAAAAAATAGTAAGGAGTAAAATTCTGCGATTAGTAAGAAGAGGATGAAGATGGAAGTGGCATTATGAGCAGATTGATCAGGGTGTCTAGCGTCCATGGGCCCCCACCCTCTCCAGGTTCTCCAGTTTCCTCCCACAGTCCAAAACCAAATACATTAGATTGATTGGTGACTCTAAATTGCCCCTAGGAGTGAATGTGAGTGTGAGTGGTTGGTTCTCTGGCCCTGCGATGCGATGGATGTACCCCTGCCTCTCACCCTGTGTGGTAGCATAGGCCCCTGCAGACCCAGGTGACTCTGTGTTAAAAAATTATCATTTTTACTTCTTAGTTTAGTTTCAGTATTGTTGTTGTGAGCAACTATAGTTACATTGTACTTAGACTGTTTTGTGCTTATTAAAACATTGAATTGCTTCATTCCTGTTCTCTATTTTCAAAAAAGCTTTTCTGTGTGTGTGTGTGTGTGTGTGTATGTCTTGTTTGTTGCTTTCTTTTTGCTAAGAACAATGTTATAAAATGCCTCACAACAAGAAGGTCCTGGGTTCAAATCCCAGGCACATGGTCTTTCTGTGTGGAGTTTGCATGTTCTCTCCATGCTTGTGTGGGTTTCCTCCGGGTACTCCGGTTTCCTCCCACAGTCGAAAAACATGTGCATAGGAGTGAATGTGAGTGCATGTGGTTGTGTGTCTGTGGCCCTGCGATGCACTGGTGAACTGTCCAGGGAGTACCCCCCTGCCTCTCAGACAATTTGCGCTGGGATAGGCTCCAGCAGACCACCCCTGTAACCCCGAGTTCGGAAATAAGCGGGTATATGATGAATGAATGAATGAGATGAGGCAAAAAGACATTCAGCAAGGCTGATGATCCTTTCTACCCAAAGACACACACATGAACAAACAAACAGTTTGTCTTCCTCTGGTCATGCTGCTGGAGATCCATGGTGTGCAGTCAAGATTCTCGTCAATGGTGACCTTGGGAAATTAAGGTGTTTGCGTTTTGGATTGTCACAAAGGGGATGCCCTTTCAACTATTAAGATGGATCCCTTGCCTGTACCTGGGTTTCTGTCATTGACCTGCCATATCAGTGCCTGTTACCTGTTAGACTCTTTTCTTTAGCCTGTAGCTCATAGACCTGTAAAGTGTGGGAAGAGTGAACAGCACAAATTGCATTAAATCTGATCTTCTATAACCGCTTTTTCCTGAGCTCGGGGTCACAGGGGTCTGCTGGAGCCTATCCCAGCGCAAATAGGGCAAAAAGCAGGGGGTACACCCTAGAGGTGTACACCCTGCAGGTCAACAGTCTATCACAGGGCCACATACAGACAACCACACACTCACATTCAGTCCTATGGACAATTTACAGTCAACAATCATGTTTTTGGACTGTGGGAGGAAACCGTAGTACCCGGAGGAACCGACACAAGCACAGAGAACATGCAAACGGGATTCAAACCCAGGACCTTCTTATTGTGAAGCGACCGTGCTAACCACTACACCTCCGCGCCGCCCTTAAATCTGATCTTTTTAATTCCAATTTCTGGATCCACATCCACACATATTTTAATACTAAAGTAGCTGCCACTGCATTATAATGGTTAAGATGCTGAGTTGTTGATCAGAAGACCAGGAACACCTAGTTTCAAACCCCACCACCAAGGAAAACCAAGGCAAACCTTGTGCACAAGGAACCTTGTGCTCCAGGGGCACTAGGATTGAAATTAGCATTTATTAACTTAAATTGTCTAAATATTATTATACAGAACAAAAAAACTTTTTCCCAATACAAAATATTTTATCCAAATATTATGATAGACTGTCAAATCTGCCTGTCAACATACTTAGCTCTGCGCACCTAGGGTTTGTAAGCACAAAGGTTACCAGATTTAGAAATTATCCTACCCATTTTGGATTTTAGATTTGATTGTGTGGTTCAAAATTAATTGGGTGTGTGTACAACACCAAGTGACACTAGAAATGAAAGCGTATTGTCGCTTACTCGCTTGCAGAGTAACTTTATCTGGGATCAGCACGTTCATGTACTGCAGAGTACTTGTTTTATGTTTTAAGTGTTACTGGGCAGCGCAGTAACATCGTGTTTCGTCTGATCGCCTCACAACAAGAAGGTCGAAGGTTCAATGCCAAGGCAAAGGATCTTTCTGTGCGGAATTTGCATTTTCTCCCCATGCTTGCATGGATTTACTCTGGACTCTCCAGTTTCCTGCCACTGTTTAAAATTATGGTGAGTGAATGTGAGTGTGTGGATGTTTGTTTATATGTGGCCCTGGGATGGACATGTCTATCCTATGTACGCTGGCATAGGCTTCAGCAGACCCCCGAGACCCTGTGTTAGGGGATAAGTGGGTATAGAAGATAAATAAATGAATAAGAACTGTTACTAAATCATAAAATACTATACATTTTACTGTTTTATTGTAGTAATATTGTCCTTAGACATCAGGTCAGTGCATAAGTTCAGAAGTTACAAAAAAACAGATCAGTAAAATAATAAACCAACCAGATCCATTTTGCTCAATTCTGTACTGGACATTCATTTATAAATCAGTAGATATAGATTTAGAGTTTAGTTTCGGTAATGTTCTGTGCACCACATCACAGCTAATCTAATTAATTACAGTATCATCAGATTCCTGCTGTGCTCCACTAGTCCTGGATGTTGGCTTTACCACATGTGGGGAAACGTTTTTTGGGGGGGCTAAAAGTTAATGGGTGTTCATGACACTCTTGACACTTGACAGTAAATACTGTTTCTGTGTTCATAACATTCATTCATTCATCTTCTTTACCCACTTCCCTAACTCAGGGTCACGGGGGTGCATCTGTTTTGCATGTTCTTCCCATGCTTGTGTGGGTTTTCCGGTTGCCTCCCACAAAACCCTGTGACTGAGAATAAGCACATATAGAAGATGAATTAATGAATGAATGAATTTGCTTTAGGGCAGCATAGTGGCTTAGTGGAAAGCACTGTTGTCTCAGACAAGGGTCTTTCTGTGCAGAGTTTGCATGTTTGCATGTTAATGAATACAATTTAAAATGTAGTCAAGTACAACACTTCAGTCAACACATACTTGAGGAAAAGTAAAATAGGTGTACAGAAAAAAGCACTCGATTAGAGTAAAACAATGTAAATGTGATTGGTCTTTGGTCTTGTTTGGTCATAGCATCTGAGCACTTCTGAAGTAAAGCAGAAAAGATGTTAAAGTTTTTCACAGCCTTCCTTAATGGCCCACCTGTTGTTCTAAAATACACTGCACAGAGTACTGCAAAGTATCGAGCATGAACTAATTAGCTAACTGGGTTTAATAAGCAAGGACTTCTTGCTGTGTACTCTTTGTGGCAGGTTTTACTGCCTATAGTGTTTGTGTGTGTGTTTCTGTGTGTGTTTCTGTGTGTGTGTGTTTCTGTGTGTGTGTGTTTCTGTGTTTCTGTGTTTAGCAGCTGTTGCTGAGTCAGGAGAAAGAGGAACCTGAGCGAGAAGGTCACCAAGCCTCTCAAGAGACTCTAAAACAGGGAACCAGCTATTAATCTCCAAACAATACACACCACTTCCCTCAGGCTTCTATGTACATAGAAAATGAACGACAGCAGTACAAACATTTCTTCATCCCCAGCTTTATAACATTAAGAAAAAGCACATCAGATTCCTGTGTGTCCCCACAAAAAAGACTTCCTTGTTTAGAGCAGTCAAGAAAATGTTCTTGTCAAAGGGAAGCAATGATATAACAGGGTTCCTGGAGACTGGGATCAAGTGGTCATATTACAAGAGCACTATTTACTATGCTATCCTAAGAGGTAATTGCGTTTGGGGATTAATACAATGCGTGAAAATATTCCCCCTCCTTATTTCCCCCTCCCCCCTCTATATAAATTCCATATCCTGATTCAGTGATGGGAGATTGGGCAGGTTTGTCACGCTGGCTTGCACCACCCACACACATCTGCTGCTGAATGGAAGCAGTTATGTACACTGAATAGCTCATTGTGAAAAGATTCATTGATCCCTCCCCTTCTCCATTCCTCTTTTGCTTTTTCCTTTTACTTACTTTTATTCATTCACCCCATCTTTTTATAGTCTGTATCTGACTTTTAAAATTCTGTACTTGTGACCGGAAACATTTAAGTTGAATCTACATGGCTAAAGAAGTGCCACTATTGCGCCCTTGAGTGTGTTTTGTGTTGTGCACTGGAGGTCAGCATGCAGCTGCTTTACGTCTAAGCTGTTTTAGTAATAAGCTTTGCTCGTCATCCGGCTTTGCTATAGCCAGATGACGAGCAATAAAACATAATTCTTTGATAAAGAATTATTAGAAACCACCCCCCCCAAAAAAAAAAAAAACAAACAAAAAAAAACCAAATAGCTATAATCATTCAGTATTCAGACTGTACTTTATGGGAGTATCTGTTACTGTATAATATATCTCATACTTATATCAAGAGAACTGATTTTTTTTTTTCGAAAGAACATTTCCAGGAACACTTGCATCATATCTCTCTTTGAAGACAGCAAAACCATGTGCCGCGATTAAAATGATGCTCAAAATAATAAAATATTGCTAAATAAGTAGATAGCAAAGACAGCCTCTGTCATAAGCAGTTAGAAAAGAATCTAAAACAGGACAAACATTTCTTTCACTGCAACTATTTTTTTAAGAAATGTACAATGACAAATGTACAAGCATTTACACTAATAAAAACATCTGGTTTTTGACCTAACCTTATCAAAATTTACCATATACCTTAGTTAGAATGTATGCTTTTTTCCTGAAATATAGATAATAATGTAAAGTAATCTGCTTTCCCCTATTGGGTAAAACATTAAATGGACATTCTTGTACCACCTGTACACCGTCTCAGCTCACTTTTAGAGCAATGAAAACCCATTATGCACTTTCTAGTTACTAACAACCAATTATTATTCTCTAAAAAAATAAGGGAAAATTATAAATAAAATATAAATATAAAGAAAAACATCACCACTGAGGAAGTGGCACAATTTCGGTGTTTTTATCTATGTTCCAGGTCTATGTTGGACATACATACACATTTGCAGTGTGTTAGCTGTCTTGGAGATGGCCATGCTGAGTCAACACTTGAGAAAGGCTTGGGATACACTCTACTAGGGGTTTAGCAGTTTGGGAAAAAAACATCTTTAAAAGACCAGCATTTAAAAAACATGTCAACAACAGTGCTTATAGTTAAAATATTTTTTTACAGATTAAGACCCGTGTGGCTAAAGTTTATAAACATATAAAGGAATTGGTGTGCTCTTTATCAACATCAAAACGTCTTTGTAAAAGATATCATGAAAAGCAATATGTCTTTATTTTTTATTGACCTCAGTGCGGCATTTAAATGTGTGTGTTGGCCAGCATTAAGGAAATCACTGGAAAATTAGCATGTGCCCCAGAAAGTCATGCCCAAGTTCTAGGCAATACTCTGTCTGTGTCTTTTCCCATCCAAACCAAATTCTACAGGAGGACATTGTCTGTCCACAGCTGTTAAATATAGTGATCATTAGGAAAACATTTTGCATGATGAAAACCCCTCATTACTATCTAATGTTTGCCAATATTGGTGCCACATCCATAAAAATTCAAAGATTGACAACAATAAATAATGTGTAATGCAGTTTTCTGGCTTTAGAAATCAATTGAAACTAACCCAAAGGTCCAGAGAGATTTTGCAAACTATTGTTAATCCACATGAAATCCAAACTGAACAGGTTAAGACTTCAAATGTGGTAAGCATAGAGTCATACAAATCTTAGCCAGGTTACCACAGATTTTCCTGCACTCTTCACAAGTGGTTTATGTGGAAAAAACTAAGACCAATCAATCATGAGTTGCACTGCTTTGTGGAAAAAAATCAACTGCTGAAGTCAGTAATGGGCTAGATTTGGGTTTTCCAAATGCAATGCTAGTGACAAATTCTAGGAGTTTCTTCTTTACCAGCTTATTCCCTAACTCTGGGTAACAGGGGTCTGCTGGAAAAAATCCCAGCACACATAGGTACTACCTCAGGGGTACACCCTGGATGATTTTTAATCCATTACGAGGCCAAACAAAATTGAACAACCACACCCACACTCATGAGCAATGTAGAATCACCAATTAACCTAATGTCAAAGGACTGTGGGAGGAAACCTGAGCACCCAGAGTAAACCCAAACAAATAGCTGAAGAACATGCAAACTCCACAATGAAAGAACCAGGAATTAAATCCGGGATGTTTTAGCTGTAAAGTAACTGTGCTAACCACCATGCCACCCTTCTCTTTCTCAGTTGCAGTTAAAACAAGAGCATCCCACCAAAATGGAAATAATGTCCCACAGTTAAGAAGAACATCAAGAGACAAAACTTCTGATGGTTTGACCATGTGTGCATGGTGAAATTCTGTGACACACACACTGGAAAATGCAGAGATCAGCACCAAAAAAAACATGGAACAAGCAAGTTAAAAAATGACCTCCAGGGTCAGAGACTTGACACGTGTACACGAGACATCTACCCATAATTGTTACTTTTTAATCACCAAGACTTGCCCAAATGGAGCACAAACCACTACAGCTTTAATGTAACCATCATTCAAAAGCTAGTTAGGCAACAATAAAAGAAAATTGTGGGGTAGTCATTGCAAAGTAATTCAGAATGTTAAGAGAGATGAAGTGTGCAAAATTTAAAAAAATACATTTGGAATTTTAATTAATTTACATTCTGTATCTTAATTTCTTCAATTGTGTAAAGCTGCTTTGTGACAATTACCATTGTAAAAAGCGCTATACAAATAAAACTGAATTGAATTGAATTAATTAGTGGAATATTAGTAGGTATATATGTATACTATAAGTAGAGAAGGCCACTTTTTAATATATATTCTGCATGTGTATTAATTTAACTTGTTATGGATACAGTGAAATTAGTATACTATATTAGATGTGTTTATGTGTGGGCATGTCTGAATTAGTGACATAGTGCTGTTAAGGTCATTACACTCAAGAGGCTTAACACTTCAGCACCAGCCACTCAGGCCTCTGTATCCTGAGGTTCACACTATGCCAACTGTGTTTGTATTTCTTGGGGAACTGGTCAAAGGTCACAGATTCCTGAACCCTCTCCCTCCCTCACCGACTCAATCCTGCCTCAGTTTACAGCTGAATAAACAATGGGAAGTGACTGAGTCTATCAGTGCAGGGATTAAATATGCCCCCACTAACCTATGACCCTTTGCAGATCCACTTTTAAATTGCTTAAGAAAAGCACTTTATAGCTCTAAAGAGTAAATTAATTCATTGCATTTCCCTAACTGATATGGACCTATATTCAGCAAACATCATTTTCACATCATAAAAAATGTTTTCCTGTAAACATCTTTTATTTTGGAAAGTAAATCGCAAAACTCACAGTTAGGATCACATCACAATTTTGTCATAAAGTTATTTTATGGATTTGCAAAAAGGGGGAAAGCAAATAAAGATAACTTTAATAACTTTGTATTTAACAAAAATAACCCTATATTAGTTTACTCTGGCTACTCCAGTTTTCTCCCACAGTTCCAAAAATGTATGTTAGATTGATTGGTGATTCTAAATTGCTTATGTTAGTGTGAGTTAGTGTGAATGTGCATAGCCCTGTGTTAGTCTGGAGACCTGTCCAGTGAGTACCCTTTCTGCCTTTTCCCTTTCAGGCTGGGATAGGCTCCCCAGCAGACCACCGTGTCTCTGAATTAGGGAATAAGATGAAAAACGTAATGAATGAATGAACCCTATGGAACCAAGGGTTATATAAAAAAATTAAATAAATAAATTACCAACTTCACTTATTTTTTCATCCACTCATTCATTCATCTTCTATACCCGTTTATTCCCGAACTTTCCGGGGTCACCGGGGTCTGCTGGAGCCTATCCCACCGTACATAGGGCGAGAGGCAGGGGGTACATCCTGGACAAATTGCCAGTCCATTGCAGTGTCACACACACAACTATAGTGGGTGTGTGGGAAATTTAGATTCACCAATCAACCTAAAGCACATGTTTTTGGACTGTGGGAGGAAACCAGAGTACCCGGAGAAAACCCACACAAGCACAGGGGTATTTCTGTGCAAACTCGGCACAGAAATACCCTGTGCCCGGGATTCGAACCCAGGACCTTCTTGTTGTGAGGAGATCGTGCTAACTACTATGCCACTGCGGTGCCTATTTTTTCATTTTCTCATTTATTCATATAACTGTAACTCAAAATTTACTAGAGCCTATACCAGAGCACAGGTCAGGTCACCAGTACACCTGGACAGGTCACCAGTCCAACCACACACTCTCACACTTACTTCTATAGGCAATTTAAAATCACCAATCAACTAAGTGTACATGTTTTGAACTGTGGGAGGAAATGGCAGTAAACCCACACAAGTGCGGAGAGAACGTGCAAACTCCACAAAGAAAGATCCCAAACCTAGGACCTTCTTGCTGTAAGATGACTATGCTAACCACTATACAAATTTTATTGTATAAAATTTTTAAAATAAGATATTGAATCCTAGGTCATTACAATGTTACATCTGTATAAAAAAAACTGGGAAATAAAAATGGACCAAAACTTATTATATTGTCTACATTTTGTGATATAAGTAATTTCTTAGTCACTGTGTCAACTGCCATGCAGGTCAACCTCAAAAAAGTGTCCACTTCCACGTTTGTCAGTACCTGCACTAGATTTCTGCTTGAGTGACTCTTGTAGACTCGCACCCACTCCTATGGACAATTTGTGGGACTGTGAGAGGAAAACCCAGGGTTAACCCACGCAAGCATGGATAGAACATGCAAACTCTACACAAAAAGACCCCTTGCCTTGGAATTGAACCCTGGACCTTCTTTCTGTGAGGTGACCATGCTAACCACTACACCACTGTACTGGCATGGAGGATTATAAAAAACTACAAGTTTGCTTAGTTACAGCAACACAAGAACATTCAATGCTTTATACTTTAGTAGCAGTATTTTATAATAAATACAATTTTTCTTGGAGGTCAACCATAACCTCCTTAGTGTAAGGTACATTATGAAGTGACACATTTCTAATTTGTGAAATCTGAAATAAATTTTTACATGGACATAGTTATTTATAACATTGCGAACTGGCCATGTGTGTGCTTCTCTCCTGTTAGACTCTTTTTAATAGTCTTTTTAATGGTCAGAATTCCAGAGACTCGGGTCCTGCTGTGGCAGAGGACGTTAATGCCCTGGGGATCCTCTACTTAGGGGCATTCTGTTTCACACTGAGGTGTCCAGATCCTGGTACAAACCGTACTCGGCTAGACTATTTGAAATGTATGAAACGCTGTACCTTAACATAGCAGAGGCTAAAAAGTGCACTATTATCAGGCGATGCCTAGGGTTGATTAGACACTAGCAAGCTATCTATCTCTGACCACCAAAGCTTTCCACTAAGCCACTAAAAATAACATCTTTTTTGCTAAAGAAAGTATATGTTTTAGTAAGTCTGGCAGGTCACCTGCACACCATGGGCATGCTTTAAGGGGCAGGGCTTAATGTAGGGGGCAGATTACAACACAGTTCAAGCCTCTGACCTAGCCCTTAAAGCCACCAGAGAGACTGATGCACACTGGCAAAACTAGTGGTTACTGAGAGACGTCTCGCTAAGCCTCTTCCACATAGGTGACAGGGACAAGGCTTACATTCTAAATGCCCCGCTTGCCTCTTTTGGGCCTCTTTGGTGACACAGTCACTGGGCGAAAGCATTTCTGAAACCAGAGCACCTCATACTGAATAGCAAGAAGTGCAATGTTACTACTCGCACCCCTTTGGAGATAAAGGTGAGGTAAGACTCCCATGGAGCTTGCCTGAAGTCCCCACAACTACAAACAAGAAGGACAGACATAGCTCAACCAGCTGCCTCAGTAGTTGTACATTTAAGGTATCACTAAAGGTTTCACAATTATTAAATAATTATATGATTGCAATTAGGGCGGCGCGGTGGCGAAGTGGTTAGCACGGTCGCCTCACAACAAGAAGGTCCTG
>JAOTQW010000018.1:5304024-5314241 GCA_026260075.1 Sisor rabdophorus
AACTATGACAGCATAACTAGAAGGACGACCGGGGGAGGCATAGCCAGGAGGGATCACTGTTATGTGAAGCAACCAGACACCCTCACCAGTGTGGAAGACAGTATCCAAACATAACAGATCACCAGAATACTCTATAGATCTATATAGGGTATAGAAGATTAATGAATGAATAAATGAATATATAATGAATTAATAAATTGATTGCCATTTTGATTAGTGAAATATTTATTTGATCATCGATCAATCAGCCTGATTTTATATAAGAGATGAGCTAAAATAAGGAACACACTCTTGAAAGGAATTTGCAGATGGAAGAAACACACAAACAGTCAATCAATCTTGGTCTGGACAATGAGAACCGTGAAGAATCCATTTAAAATCTTTCATTACAATTATAAAGAAAATCTGCAATGGATCCAATAATTGTTTTCCTCACTGTACATCATTAAACAGTATGCATCTGAACCAAATATTTTCAGTCAGATACTGCGGTGTATTCATAAAAGTGCTTTTGCTTTTTGCCTTTAAGATGCAAATTCTTTGTAAATAAGAATGTAAATTCTGCTTTTGTTTTAATACCTAACAAAGGGATCCACAATACAAACATCCACAGTGTGTGGATTAGCCTAAATTTGTTTTTCACTAGTCCTTTGAAAGAACAGAAATACAAACTCAGGCACTTAAAAGGGGTTTTTTCACCCTTTTTGACCCCTAAAGTGCTGAGACAGGAATGGAGCCTGCATGCAGGGTCAGTTAGTGTTGGATTTAGGCTAACATGGTGCCTTTTGAAATTGACTGGGTGAGGCTCCTTGAGGCCTAATGCTTTCTCCCTCTTGTATCAAGGTTAAATATGCTGTTATAACCTATCAAGACTTGACATGTTCATGAGGCCAATAAAGTTTCTATCTGTAAAGAAACATCATTCGTACATTGTCTTGGCTAACAATCTATTGTTTAAATAATTATGCACTGAGATCATGCACTCAGATAGCAAAGGGTTACTTTATCAAAATATTCTTACAAATTAGATAACTTACAGAGGTTGAATAGCCTTGCTTAGAGATTCTATAAAGGTTTCTGGATTTTGTAAGACTTTATTTATCAATAAGAATTGCCCTGAGTACGTGCAATAAAATACAAGAGGTGAAAGGGGTGGCTTAGTGGTTAAGGTGCTGGACTAATACCATAAAGATCAGGGTTCAATTCCCACCCCCAGCAAGCCACCACTGTGAGGCCATGAGCAAGGCCCTTACCCCTAAGTGCTCAGTTGTAGAAAGAGAGATAAATGTAAGTCGCTCAAATAAGGGCGTCTGCCGAATGCTGTAAATGTAAATGTGCAAGAGATAGTGTAGCAGGTGTTTAATATGCTGTAAACTGAACAATGAGCCAAAAGTGTAATGATTGATAAGGCACCTTAGTTTTCGACATCATGTTTTGTCTTTAGAGTTCCAAGTATAAACCTGGGTATGCCATATTCTAAAGACCGAGGGATTTTATTGGTAAAACCCTCCATAAGTGTGTTTTTTATAAAGTTTTTTATAATGTCCATGATGACTTTATTTACTGTAGCATTTGGATTTTCCTCACTGAAGATGAAAGGCACAAAAACTGTTTTGACATGCCACTATATATATATAGACGCATTCATTTTTAGCTACTTAGCTACTTGACTGTTAAATTCACAGGGGAAAAAGGTATTAGTCTGTTTAAAGGCAGGATACTGACATATACGGAAGAAAAAGTTGATCGCACCAAAGAAGTACAGGCAGTCAAAGTACATGTAAATTGCAAAAATTTACCTACACACAAACATGATGGAGAAAAGCCATGGCTATTTCTTTATTTGTGAATCTCACAAAACACCAATCTCACAAATTCTATGAACAGAAATAAGCAAACAAAAATTAAACACTAAAGAGCAAGTAAAAACAACATGGAAAGAGTAAAAAATAAAATCTGACCTGAACATAAGCAATGAACCAGGGATCATAAATGTGTATTTGCAAACCTAATAAGTGTTTGGACAGAAAATGTCTAAGAATTCTGGATATTTTACATTGAAATAGTAAAAATAAAGAAAGTTGCGTAAGATATATATTGAAAAGGAGTGCAAAATGAGTAAAAAGGAGACAAAAGGAGGAGGAGTCAGAGTCTTGATGTGCGTGGTGTCAAAAGGAGTGTTTTCCCGCTTAGACTAAGCCAGACTGCTTAAGGGAAGGACAGAAAGCACTTGCACAGGATAAGAGGGATTTCAAAAGGACTCTCTTTATTTTATCTCAAAAATCTAAAAATAAATTGTTTTTATTTGGTAAAAATGGCTGTCAATGGAGTTAGCAAATCTCTGAAGCTCAATTTTGGGCTTATTAACTTTGGGAACCGCTACCTCACAGCCGAAACATTTGGCTTCAAGGTAAATGCATCTAGTACAACTATGAAGAAAAAACAACTTTGGACCCTGGAGCAGGATGACCAGGATGGTCAAGTGGTTTTCTTTCGCAGTCACCTTGGCCGTTATCTTTCCACTAATAAAGATGGCAAAGTCAATTGTGCAACAGAGATTCCAGACTCAGATTGTCGTTTTTTGATTGTTGCTCAGTCCGATGGCCGCTGGGCCATTCAATCTGAGCCTTATCAGCGATACTTTGGAGGCACAGAAGATTTCCTGAGCTGTTTTAGCCAGACTATAGGGGAAAATGAGTTGTGGGCTGTTCACTTTGCCCTTCATCCCCAGGTTATCGTTTTGAGTGTAGCCCGCAAACGCTATGCACGCTTGTCAGAGTCAAAGAGTGAGATTTCTTGTGACAGTGATATTCCATGGGGAGTGGATTCCCTAATTACCTTGGTCTTTCAGGATGGAAAGTACAGTGTAAAAACCTGTGACAACCGTTTTCTCTCTAGCAGTGGAAAGCTGGTACATGATTATGGTCCTGATGCAGCATTCACATTAGATCTTAGGGCTGATAAGTTGGCTTTTAAAGATAATGATGGAAAATATCTGACTTCATCGGGTCCTTTTGGCACTTTGAAGTCTGGAAAAGCTACGAAGCCTGGAAAAGATGAGCTTTTTGATCTGGAAGACAGTCATCCACAAGTAGTTTTTCAGGCATCTAACAAAAAATACCTTTCTATCCGCCAAGGTAGGTGCTGTATTTTTTATTGATTAGGCATGAATTTATAAGTATTAAAGCAATCGAATTTAATGTTATGTTAATTAAATTAAAATAATTAATATGTTTTAATAATATTCTTATAGCCCTAACATGCATTAATCTATGATAATTTTTAAATTCATTTTATTTTGCAGAAAATGTATTTTCAGAGAATTTTCAAGCAGACCTTTGTTTAAGACCCCTTTAAACAATGTTGTTTTATAGCATTAAACATAGGTAGACATTTGGAACAATCTGATTGTTATTTAGGCACATTTAGACGTACATCTCAAAGGTCTCGGGTTTTATTTTGACCCAAAATTATAGGCCAGTCACACTCATATTACTTGAATAACAGTAATAGGATAATGGGCTAAAAGTGTAACCCTGTAACGCAAAATAATTCTCTAAAGGACATTTTTTGGAAAGTAAAAGTGGATGTAAAAAATGTTTAGAAAGAGAAGAAATAGAGCGTATTGGTAGGAATTCCATTTGCAATATGATGTTATAAGAAATCAGTAGATGGTCAAAACATAATGAGTAAGATTTTATTATTTATTTGTTATAACCACAGTAATAAATCTGCAAGACATTCATTTATTTAGTCTAAGGTTGGATATTTTTTTAAAAACTGGTATCCTAACTGTGCATTCAATGTGCATTTACAGATTGTGGCTGTATGAAAGTTTTAATCCTAATAATGGGAGTATTGTTTTACGCATACCATTTCAAACCATACTAGATACACTTTGTGTTTTTTTTTTTATAAAACATATCCAAGATGCAGGCCGAGCGGTGCCGTAATAGTTAGCCTGGTCACCTCACCGCAAGAAGGTACTGGGTTCAATTGCCAGGCAAAGGGTCTTTCTGTGGGGAATTTAACTCTTGTAATTTATGACCACGTCAACCAACAAAAAAAGAAACAAAAGCATAATGTATGTATTGGGAAGTGAATTATTTTTTGTAGGTATTAAAAGAAATATGTAGTTAAATGATTCACTTAATTTAAAACCTTTTGTTTTTGTTGGTTGGAGTAAGACATCCAGTGAAGCTTCATCAAAGGTGCTTCACTGCATATTTGCATTGCACCACAGATAGATTTACAGCAGCAAGCAAATGAACAGGTTGGAAGGAGGGTGCAGGTGCAGGATTATTACAGTCACAGTCTTACCTATACCTTTAATTAAAAATTCTTAGACTTACGATTAAACAATCAGTTTATGATTATTTAGGGTTTTATTATTATAGGCAATCAACATTTGGCATAAAAAATTGAATTGAATAAGTCCTTAGCATAGTGCCTATTTAACATCATAGAGGTTTCGTTCAGGATTCATTTCATCATGTGACAACCTATCTCCTATCTCTTTGAGTCTGAGTCATTCTTTCTTAGGGTGGTGAGGCAAACTAGGAGACTGCATAGCTTAAAGACACTGTTAAGCTCTTTCATTTTCCAACAATTTGGCCCAGATTCAATTATCGTTTATTCTTATTATAAATGTCTTAGTAGGTACTTTAGTCAAGTATGGAATAAAGTGTTATGCATTTTATGCACATATATATAATGTGAATATAAAATAAAGATACTACACATTTTTATAAAAAAACATTTATTTCTTTTGTTGCTAAAGCGACAAATGGAAAACACAAAATAAGTCATTTGTATCACAATTTCCTAGAATTTTTTTTACTTTTTAAGGCTTATAAAAATATGAATGCCAAGTCTAGGGCAGATATAAAGCGTCATTGTCATGTAAATCACTGAATAACCTTACGGATATATAACCTATACTGTTCCCAGGTGTCAGCATTGCAGCCAATCAGAATGAAGAAACAGATTTGGAGACGTTTCAGATGGAAATTGACCAAAGTACTAAGAAAAGCATGTTCAGGACTAATTCAGGAAAATATTGGACAATTGTCACTCATGCAGGCATCCATACTACAGCGACAGAAATGTAAGGCAATGTCTGTATAGATTTGTATAATTTATAAAATTTGGCAGATTTAAAAAAAAATATTTGAGTTAACAGGAAAATTAAAAGGGTCATGCAATAGAGACCTCCTAGTGGGGACCTACTCTTTTTGTTTTCTGGACCTCCATACTGAGGGTTTCAGGTGTACTCAATAAAGCAGGGCTTAAATAGCATGGATATCAGACAATGCCCCAGTTTGAACAGATGCTGGCAGTATGTCTGACCCTAAGTGCAGTGTAGCCACTAAGTTACTGAAAGCCAAGTACTGCGCTTTTGGATAAGGCCTATGTCTTGGCAGGTCAGGTGGCCATAATTTTTGCATACTGCATTGCAGCGGTCCAGGCCAAAGGTAGAGGTAGATGACAACATGGTGTAATACCTGCGTTGCGCCACAGATTTGTCCTACTGGGACACTAAGTATATGACCAGAGCAGTTGGCTTATCTATGACTGCTATGGTGGCCACAAAGAATTAACTGTGGTTAAGCTTCTCCGGTATGCAAAATAAGAATGGAGCTTTTCCACAGTTGCTAGCAGCACTTTGTTGTGCGACCATCATAAAGTGGATTTGAAATGGCAAACATAGAGGGGTTTGCGATTCTGTTTTGGCGCGACTCTGTTTGAAATTGTCAGATTTTAATGCTTTTAAATATAGAAATCACAATTGCAAATACACATTTCAATTCCTTTTAATAATTATTCACAGTTTGCTTCCATACATTTAAAAGCATAAAATATATTCTTGGAATTACTATATTTTGTTTGCACCCATCAACAGTGAGCCTAACACATTGTTTGACATTGAATGGCGTGGGGAAACAGTGGCTCTAAAAGCTAATAATGGGAAATATGTCTGCAACAGAAAAAATGGACAGCTTGCTGCAGTCAGTGATACAGTGGGTGAGTGTATAAGAGTTCAACCTGCCTTATTAGCCTCCTTACCATTTTTATAAAAAAAAGAATAAGCGTTTACGTGTGTGCACTTTAGGCACTGATGAGCAGTTCACTATGAAGCTGATAAACCGCCCAATCTTAATCTTGCGAGGCGAGAACGGCTTTGTTTGCCACCACAAAAGCGCCAATACACTGGCTGTCAACCGCTCTGTTTATGACATTTTTGTACTCCTATTCAACGATGGTGCATATCACATCCAATGTAAGCCTATACAACTTACATACACATATATAAACATTTCTGTAGAGTGGCTGTAATATGTGTCTAGTATTAAAAAATGCACACAAACTAACTATGTATTCTGTTTGGAATATTTCATAGGTGCAAATGGAAAGTTCTGGTATGTCACTAGCAGTGACTTAATTTGTGCAGATGGAGACGAGCCAGACAACTTCTTTTTAGAGTTTCGGGCGCATACACACATGGCCATTAAAAGCAAAAATAACAAATATCTGCGTGCTGATCAAGGAGGCACCCTTAAGTGTGATGTCACTATGGTGAACGACACCTGTCTCTGGGAGTACTAAACTTTGAATGCACTCAGGAGTAGAAGCAACAAAGCCACACATACTGCAAAATATTCTGAAAGTCGCTGTTAAAGAAGCACTTGTTTAATTTTCTGTTTGTTTCAATACATAAACTTCAAGTTGGCAATGCTTTTATTATTGTAATTTAGAATTTTAGATATTGTTACTGTTTAGCCTAACTAGCACCAATTTATTTCTTAATACTGTTATTTTTTGTATATTCTCTTTATATTAATCTGCCTTTGGCATTTATAAATTACTATTCAATAGTTACAATTTAATAATGTGTGTTTAAAGTGGTATTCGGGTGTCCATTGAAAAGGGATTTATAAAATTATCCCTAATGTTTGACTATTTACTAATTTACCTTTCAATGGTGGTTGTTTTGCATGACTCTAATTGTTTATTGCACTACTGGCTCACAAGAAAAAGGTTGTACTTATTATATCTGTAACTTTTTGTATTTGTTTCATTAAATCAAAAGATATTTCATGTAATCTCTACTATTCTTTCTTAGAAAATGTTCACCATCTACACATGCTATTTGAGGGTAAAACATTATGACAATACTAAAGAAAGTAACTTACATTTACAATTGGTGCCCTTATACAGAGTGACATGCATATCCCTTTTATGCAACTGTTTACAAATGTTAATTCCCCCTATTAACTGACATTGACAATAAAGATGAGATCTAAACAGTGGCAGATTGGTGCAATTGTTACTTAGGCTGTTAATGGATGACTGACACACCTCTTAATATCACCACTATCAAATCACAATTATAGAAACCGTCAATACTATACAAAAACACAATATAAAACAGTGTGGCATTACAGACAGAGAGACATTTCACATATTAAAACATAGTTTAAATAAAATATAAAACACATTTAAAGGCTGCAAGTTCAGACGTGTTTTGCTAACTGAAACGAGTTTTACTTTGATTGACAATCAGAGGACAGGAATTGCTGACATCTTATTGGTTAAAGAATCTTTTTGGTTGAAGAACAAGTTTGTCTATGTATGTCCCTGCAATGGACTGGCGACCTGTCCAGGGTGTACCCCTGTCTGTGTGAAAGTGAATTTCTAATGTTATATCTATTAACTGGTTAAACATAAAAAATGCAGATAAACTAATGGACTCTTAACTTGACTCTTTCTTTAACATTATTTTTTTTACTTTTAACAGTAGTCTTTATCTTTTAAACTGATTATTTAGTATATGTAGACTTTTACAGATAGTGGGGATGGTGACAAATGTAATTTTTTTCATAAAGAGTGGAGCCGGGTGTTGCAAGTGGCAAGGATCCCAAACCTATGACATTTGACTAATGGTCTAATGCAGCAAGAAAGTAAGAAACTAATAGAGCAGTACACAGAAAGATTTGTGTGGAAGTGAACGTGTAAGTTCATGTTTAAAATCACTGAACCACAAAATGACCAATGAGTGCAGTTTCACTATTCAACAGCGATAAAAGCAGTGATCTAGTTGGTGGAGAATGACTTGGCAAAGTATTCAGGCCAGACAAGCTCTCTTTTTCTGCCTTTTTTTAACCTTATACTTTTCAAGCTCTGTGGTATGCCTGCAACCAAGTCAAAGGAATTGATTTTCAGCAGCCACAGCCAAACCTTTATTCCAACATTTATAAAAAATGTTGAGTCACAAAGATTATTCCAGGTGACTCATTTCTATTGGAACAAACACTTGCACTGATGTACCCTGTAAGTGTGCAAATCAGCATGTGAAATATGATCAGTTGTTTATTGAAATCAACAGGTTTATTTCTTCCTTTCTCATTTTTAGATCATTTCTCACTAACTCCCAAAGGCGGCTGGATTGCAACAGTAAATTTATAACACGTTCTTCCCTCTTTCTGTTTGCAGAAACCTCATGGAGCACCATATTGGGACAGCTCCTGGCTTGTAGTATGCAGCCAACCCTATTTATTTGGAAAAAGCTTAAGGCCATACTCGATATGGGAATAATAAAGAGTCACAAAGTGACTGATTAAAACCAGTGGTTTTGTTGCGCAGAGCAGAAGGATGTCAGGTTCTGTGTGGTTTATAGGAAAGTCATTATTGTGTTAAATTTATTACATACCCACTGCCTCGTATTGATGAACGGCGCAATCATTTTAGTAAATAACGTTTTTTTCTATAGATCTTAGTATAATAAATTCTCATGATAGTGTGTGTGTGTGTGAGTGAGAGAGAAAGAGAGCATGCCACTGCATATTTAATCACTAAAATCATTTTAATCTTTCAAACTTACTTTCAGTTTTATCTTTTATGGAACTATTTTACACCAGGTACAAACTACTTGTATTTCAGATCAACAAATGTAAAACAAATGTAATTCAGACCAATTTAGGAGTGTAAAGGCACCTTTACATGACATGAAGACTGAAAAGAGATGGTGGTGCGAATGCAACTTTGCAAAGGTTCGTGTAAGACATTTAGCTTCATGTGACTATTACAGCCATTTGGTATGTATCACAGCCAGTACTGAGGGAACAAAAAAGTGCAGAGCTTAGAAATTATTTTTTATACAGATAAAAAAAAAATCATAATTCATAGTAGAAAATTTCTTTTAGAAATTCTTCAAATTCTTTCCAGTGTATAGATGAATCACCTGGCACATTTGCAAGCTTTTACAAGAAGTGAAAAGTAATGTTATCTGTTCAAGCAATCACTATATCATGATTCAATGCATGATTCAATTAAAAAAATATCAACTGTAATTTGCATTTCATTGTTTGCACTGGGGTGGTCTCATAAGGGCCAGTCGCATGCATTATGCACCGTTACATTGTGTGTATAATAGAGTATAATAATCATACGTTACGCCCATGGATTGCTGGCTGACTGTCTAAGGCAGAAAGTCTAAGCTAGAAACTACAGGAACTTCAAAGTCATAAAGTTATTTTCTGATTGGTTAAAGTGTACAAGATTTTGGGAAACATATGTCACAATGTTTAACAGGGTGCCTGGAAAAAAACACAAAGTTGAGCATTGAACAAATGAGTAAATGGCATTCCCAAACCTCTAAACATATGGCAAAAAAAAAAGAAAATAAGAAGCACCACTACAAGAAGGTCCTGGGTTCAATTCCCGGGCACAGGGTTTTTCACTGCGGAGTTTGCATGTTCTCCCCACACTTGCATGGGTTTTCTCCGGCTACTCCGGAGGAAACACAAAATATGTACATTAGGTTGATTGGTGATTCTAAATTTCCTATAGGAGTGAAGGTGAGTAAGCATGGTTGTCTGTATGTGGCCCTGAGATAGACTGGCGACCCGTCCAGTGTGTATTTCTCCATGGCCTCCTGCTCTGTGGAGGATAAGAAAAAGAGCCTGTTTAAAAATTAGTTACTATGTTTGTTTAGCTTCTAATGCGGCCATGCCATCTCAGCTTTCAGCAGCAGCTTCAGGTGCCATGGCATATCCCTGCCAGCGACTACTATATTTCAAAAAAATAAAATTAAGTCTAGAAGGCGGCATAGTGTCTAGAACGTTTGCCTCACAGCAAGGGTTTGATTCCAGGGTCTTTTTGTGCCTGGGTTTCCTCCGGGTACTCTGGTTTCCTCCCACAGTCCAAAAACATGTACA
>JAOTQW010000018.1:5332842-5351030 GCA_026260075.1 Sisor rabdophorus
GACCGGGGTTCGATTCCCAGCACCGCCAAGCCACCACTGTGGGTTCCTGAGCAAGACACTTAACGCCCAATTGCTCAGTTGTAAGTCGCTCTGGATAAGAGCGTCTGCCAATTGCAAAATATTGGCATTTTGGTGTACTTACGATTGTTGCCATGGTTTAGATATTTATGGCTGTGTGTTAGTTTTTTTGGCAGAGAAAGACAAAATTTACAGTTACACAATCTGTACATTCACTACCTTACATAGAATACCAGTGGAGACCAGCAAAAGCTGGTCAGTATTTATAGGAAGCATTTAATTGCTGTAATAGCCAATAAAGACTATTCCATTGATTGACATACCACTTTTTGTTGAAATGTAAATAACTGCTTAGAAATATATATTTTTTACAACAATGCCTCTTATACATCATTTTATTATGTTTTGTTAAAAGCCTGCGACATTTCCTGTCAAAAAAAGCAAAAAGGTTTGCCAAAAATTTGCCAGGGGTACAAATAATTTCATTACATGATATTACAGGTGAATACACAAATTCTGGGTTGTAAAACTATAATTTTGTACCTTTGCTGGGTTTGCAGGTCTCATCCTGCATTATGTAGTTGTTCTGACGGTGTGAATCATCTCCAGGATCGTCACACTGAGTGTCCTCAATCTCTATCTTGTGTGCTTCTCTTTTTCTCTTTTTGGCTTTTTTCTGAGACACACTCAATTCCATCAACGCAGTGTCTACATTAGTCATCTCAGTCTTTCTATAGGAACGGTAGCAAATGGTGGATCATGTAGGCTTACAGAGATCCTATGGTAAAGGTTAGAAAAGTAACAGTTAAGAATTGATTTACCGAAAACCACCAACCTTTCACTAGCTTCATACTTCATGTTCTTGTCACCCAGTTTCTCTTTGTGCTTTTTCTTTTTTTTCTTTTTATGATGATTCTCTGGAGTCTCACATGACATTAGCTCACATAGTTCTTGGTTCTGTGGTGGTTTTGGCTCAGTGCTAAGTTGTGCATGCTGTTTTGGCCTTCCTGAACTTCTGTCTAAATTTATTCTCCACGTCTCTCCAAGGCACCAGTCTTCATCCTGACCCGATGGCTTCACATGGCACTGGAAGTCTTTTTTCTGAACAGCCATGCTGTTTGGCTCCTCCTCTTGTTTTAGGTTCTTGCGCTTCTTTACCTTTCTTATTTCAGCTGTAAGCTCTGGCATGTGCTGCTCCACTCTGGCAGGAAGCTTAGCAGTGGGGTTTTCAATTTCAGTATGTTGACGTTTCTTTTTTTTGTTCTTTTTCTTCTTCTTTAAGGTTGGACTGACATGGCCATCTTTAACCTCTGTTGCTAATTGGGTGGCTTTCTGAATTGGTTCACAGGTGCTGGCAGGGGAGAAATGAAGCCTGCTAACTGGAGAAGAAAGTGTGGGATTCTTTAAGAACGCAGAAGAAGAGGGGCAGAAAGAGAAGGGGAATGGCTCCTTACACAGACTTGCATTTTTAAAGAGATGAGGTACATACTGAGGCTGCTTGGCCGAATGGAATGGAATTCTGGGGAAAGATATTGACGTAAGCAGAGATTACTTGCAAAATACACCCACTGACATTACAGACTTAATAATCTACACCATTCTCTTCTTGTTTTTGTCACAATTTACTTATTTTTTCCCCTCAAAAAACTTTTTTTAAAATGTCACTCACAAGCCCAACAAAAGATCTGGCTAAATTAGACTAATTATACAGAAGGCACAATCAAAAATGCTCAATTTTTTAGGGTTGTTCCAATTAAAAATAAATAAAAAAGAAGCAGATTATAACTGAAGTGACACCAGCCCATGCACCCTGGATTCTGCATCCCTCAGTGGAAACTTAAAATTTTAGCTATAATTATGGTTGTGGTTTGCGATCAAGTACATACACTGTGTATATTACTCATACTCGACAGCACACAAACGGCACATGGTAAGCTTGAATATGTCTACTATGCTAAAATAGAGGATTGGATTGGGAGTGGGGTTCTCACCAGAGCTACCAACGTAATGCCACAATACAATTAGCTTGGTTTATTTTTAAAAATATATTGAAAGTAGTAATAAAACAGATGCAATAATCCAGGGCAAGAACTAAATCTTAAGTAAGTTAAAGTATACAAGTAGCGAAAGATAATCCCCCTAATATGTGATTAAACTCCAAAAGCACATTTAAACTTTGTAAACAAGGTCATATGATTCATTGCGGCCAAATAAAAAATAATTGCTTTTTAATAACAGCTGTAACACCACACACCCACATTAGAAATAATAGCAAATATACTACCTGTGATTTTGGGATGGTGAAGTGGAGGTCAGAGGGTGAAGAAGAGCTGGATGCATAAGGTTACAGGACTGATGACGCAATGACGAGGACAGAGCCTCAGTGCTGCGGCTGCTGTTGCTGCTGCTGTTCGGGCTCCGGCTGGGACTGCCCTGCAGTTATTGACATAAATAAAAACTTGGTGGTCGAAAAAAAAAAAAAAGAAAAAAATTAACCATAGCCAAACAAATGTGACGAAGAGAAAGGCATCAAAATGTGGATGGGAACCCCACCCCCCAAAAAAACAAAAGAAAAAAAGATGGGTAAAGGGAACAAATGGAAAGGGGGTTGATGGCAGAGAAGAATTACAAATGGTTAGAAAGAAAGAATCTGAAACCAAAGAAAGACAACAAAATTCTAAAATGGACAGTCGTGCCAACCTGGGACAACAGTACACAAACAACTAGATATTTACTGTACAACCAAAGAAAGAAACTCCATCAACAGCATCTGCTAAAAAATAAATAAATAAATAATAAAAGGGGTAGGCAGCAGACTGTTGGGAAAAGTCAAATCAGTAAGGGTAAAACTTTAATACTAAAGCTTTTCAACTAAAATTTAGTATTAAATTATTGACATGCTGCTTATAAAATCTTATTCTAAAGCTGAATCATATCTTTAGTATCTGGATAAAAGTGATGTGGTTTAAATATTTAAACATGAAGAAAGAAGTGAAAGCAGGATTAGCCGTTTTTTTCCAATAGGATGTTTATCTTGGAAGTAACAGTCATATAATGCAATATTTAAACCACATCACTTTACCCATGTCCACACAACACCCACTCAATATCTGGCTATGAAATACAACAAGCAGCAACTTACCTTCTTGGCAGACAGTGCCAGTCTCTTGGCAGGAGGTGGCGACATGGTGCTGGTTTGTTCAGACGCGATGTTGTTGAGGGCAGGGGGTTTTAGCTTTGCTGACTTCTGATCTTCGGCAGCAAGCCGTTCTGCACTTTTAGCTGGAGAGGAAGTTCTGTTTACAATGTTCTTGGCATGAGTAGTCGAGTCTCCTGCTGGAGCACTCCGAGTACCAATCGATTCCTGAGGGATCAGAAGTAAGGTGCATTAAAAATAAATAAATAAATAATAATAAATACATTTTGGCCTTAGGGTACCATTTCACTTGGTTAACTGGTCCAGACCAAAAAGGTCTGATCTGCTTAGTATTCAGTCATCTTAGCAAATACAGGGATTAAACTCTTATGTGCATGTAAAGATTATTTTACTTTACTTTTAGCAGCTGAAAGGTCAAGTAAAGGTTTTCTTATGCAGAAATAAAATGTGCTGGCATAGTTTCCAGGGCTTTTTTTCCATTATAGGCAACATACAGGTCCTTAGATGAGACAAATCAGACAGTTCTGCTCAAGGATTCCGAGCTTTGGAATCACCTGGTGACATCACATCCTGTTTTTAGTCAGATATATTTGGTCCATGTTGCATTCATATAAATTAGTAACATTTCATCTATTTTATATATATATATCGCAAGCATTTTATTTATCTGTCTGTCCTTATGACTACAATTTAAAAATAGCTCAGAAACAATGAGCTTGTCTAAGGTTGTAAATACATGACAATGCTGGATGTGCCTAGAGCGCCAAACCCAAGCTCATCCAAATGAAACTATGACAGCCAGGTATTATTCTAAAAGGTAGAAATACCTTGGCGTCAGACGAAGTGTCTGCTGACGAGGACTCAGATGTAAGAGACTTAAGTGAGGTAGACACTGCCAAGCTCCGCCCCTCGCCGCTGCTTCCCTTGTCCAGCTCTGATTTGGAGACACCATTGGAAGAGGCAGGAATGTTGTTGCGGCTCTGTGGCTGAGCAGAAGGCTTCTTCAGCTTCTTAATGGGCTCCTCAATAAGTGATGGGCCACCAGTCACTCTGGGCGTACCATTGGCCAGTTTGGGTGATTGGACACCAGAGCCATTGCGAGGCAATGGCACGCCTAGCCCTCCATCCACAGACTGGATCTTCCTCAGCTGGGCAGTGTCCACCTTCTGCAAAGGGAGATAAGAAAAACAAAGAAAATAGGTACACAGGATTATACCCGGTAAGATTACAGCTCTCTTCGATAAAATTAGCTTAAAGAGAAAGTAACCATCACTTAACACATACATGTGTACATCCATTTCCCCCATAAACATCACATATAACCTGACTGCTATATTAGGTCTTAAATCACCACACAGATATCTGTAAAATGTTTCTGAACAGGATTTCAATTTGTAATTAGTAATAAATTTTTAGCTGCTGTCAGATATGTATTGTAGTATTCTAAAGTAAAAATGAACCTCCTCTGAACTTTCTGCACTTCATAACCTTTTGTTACGAATAATTTTTCTGGCAAGGATCATAAATCCTTCTGAAAGCCTGACAAGGCAACATGAGGCATAACTTTTATGCAGACCAGTTCAGGGTAGATGTTGTCCAGTCTCTTCACCGGTAAAAGAAAATTTTTCGCTCCTAGGAAAAGGACCCTACCTAGGACATACACCTAGTAACCAAAATAAATTTAACATGGCGGAATTGTTTGCATTATCAGGTTGTAAAAAGAAATTTTAATTACATTGGGCATTATTATTAAAGTTGTTTACACCGAGCAGTATATTCCAAGTCCTATCTGAATGAAAATGCTCTATGTAAAAAAAACTGCAGAGGATCTTGTACCTTGGTGATCTGGGGAGAGGACAAAGGCCCATTAAGTGGAATTTTTTTCAGCTGTTCAGGGTTCATGTTACTCCTTCCAGACTGCACCAAGTTTTGCTTTAGGCTTAAGCTGTCAGTGTTCTTCTTTTCTGAAATCCTATAACATGGAAACTCATTAGTTAGTCTTAAATACATTCACCTGAACTGGTACAATCACAGAATAAGAAATATTGTACCTCAGGTAGAAGAGAACATACGCCTGCTGATTGAGCACAACCTTGATATTACTGGAATGTACCATCGAATCGTTCATCTGGTACCACTGCCCGTTGCTAGCCTAAAGACAATAAGAGACATTGAGCGTAATAATAATAAGTAAAAAAAAACTAACAAAAAATGTCTCACAGAAGTATTTATGGGACGATTCTATTAATGGATGATTTCTTAGCTCACCAGGGGCTTTTATTAGCAATTCCTAGAAACTCACCTTTACATAACAGTAGTAGTGCCCAGCATGACAGCTGTACCCAGAATGCACCAGGACTGCATAAAGGCCATACATTACTGGGTCTCCTGAGTTTTGAGACATGTACGGGCGAATATTCAGAAACTCTGGGTAGCCAACATCCTACAAAAAAGAAAAATTACTACTTTATCAAAAATATCTATAGTGTTTTATGTATATCAAATATGCATGGGTCTTACTGCGATTCTTTACCTTGGTAATCTTTCCTCCACTGAAGTTGGCAAAGCGTTTAAGAGACAGCGTGAGCACATTTGATGCCCGATGAACCGTGAAACGCTTTGTTGCTGGCACTTTCTTTTTACACCTGAAAAATGACCAGAGATCATTAGAAAACTCAAGAAGATTAAAGACTTTTTAAATTGATGTTTACTTATAAATACACACACACCTATTATACTCCATGAGTACAATATACAACTTACAAAACAAAACCTACCTGGCACACATGTAAGCATTCTCACCGCTCAAGACATCCGGTTTAACAAACAGTTCCAGTGCACGAACAATATTGGCTGCTTGCTGCCAGTGAAACCAGATATACACAATAAAAAAAGCTTATTTAAGCACAGCAATATTATTTCATTTTATTTATAAAATTAGAACACTTCCAATGGGAGAAACTCACCCGAATTTCAACAGCAATGTCCAGGTAGGGGTCGTACGTATCTGATACACTTTTACAAATAGAACACTTAACTAGAGACAAACAAAAAGAAACAAATTTTAGCCTATATGAAATATTTATCTAACTACTGAGAATGTACACAGGAAAACTAAAAAGAAACCGAAAGAAAACTGTTGCACTCGGTAGATCGATCACATTAATTATGCATGTTTGTTTAACCATTTTATTGGTCATAATAAATGTCATACATAGTAAAAAAACACAAACTGATCAGTCATATCCTAAAAACAACCTGACTAATATCGTATACGGATTTACAAACCTTTGATGATGTTCTGTGATATCTGTAATCCTGACAAGATATTTTATAATAACCAGCCATGCACTGAATCAGTGTGTTCTGACACGTGTCATTGCATTTTTAACAGTAACCCTTTTTTGCCTTTATTAATAGAACAGAAGGTAATAAATGATACAAGTGTTCACTTTACACTTCTATCATTAAGTCTTGATTGTTAGTTGTTCTTCTTAGACCGCTTCTGAACTGCATACCTAGAACACCAACAACTAAAAGCTCATAGACGTCATCTATCTATCACAATTTAGCCTGCATTAAAGATGCTTAGATCTTTTAGCCTGCTTATTTCATTATAACCTTAGCTCGCTTTCTAATTTAGCCCCGCCTTGTCAGATGCAGTATAAATGTTATTACACGTTACATAAAAGGAACCCCTAGCAGACAGAAGATTACTGACAGCATTTTACAAAATGACTGAGAATTTTTCTGCAGTATGCAGAAACATTTGAATAAGATCCCATCTTATTAAAGTATGCAGAGCAAACTAATTAATTTCAGATTATAAAATAGTAAAATTAACTAGATTTTCATGTTTATGTCCATCTTACTCACATACAAAGAGATCATAATTTTTTCCTTTAATGTACTAACTATTCTTCAACTCTTAATTTCAATTACTGTATATTTAATACAAACAGCACAGCTTAAATGTGGGGGCTGTTAGACAGGTTTTATATTGGGCCAGTGATAAGCCCAATCATAGGTTTACTCTAGCTAGATTTTATTTACATGATCCAAATCCAATGAATCTCAGCTTTATAAAGATGACATTTAGGTTTTTGGTTTTTTTTTTAAATACACACATCCTGCACAAACAAAATCAGAAAACTGAAACGAATACTAAATTAATATTAAATATTAAGTTACAGAAAAAAATATCTATAAAATAATATTTATTACCAGATCTGCTTGTAATCGTTCCAAATGCTGCTTCAGGTTCGGTAAAAAAAAAAAACCTTTTTTTTTTTTTTTTTAAATATGGGAAAAACCCTCATCCTGCAATAGGTCTGTTTTCAATAAACATGATCCAGGACCATCTTAAATGAATCTGAAAGTCAACATATGAGTCAGGAATTTTAGCAGACTGGTTCATTAGAGAATGTTTTTATGAGTCCTTGTATTTAACAATCATAGCAGTACGTTTTACTGGCAAAAACAGGAACTATCTGAACAGGTTTCCCTTAGGGGTAAAGAGGATTTAATCAACACACATTTCACCATTCTATAGTGAGGGTCTGATTTTGAACAACAATTTGGAATTATTCCACCACTAGTTCTATTAAAATAACAGTATGCTTGTTTATGTTAAGCTAAAAACAATTTTCCTCCTAGATGTGCCACTACTGAATATATATTTGTATAAATCACAGATATCAATCTGCTCATATTGGATATATTTACCTCTTGACCTCAGGTAACCCCCAAAGATCTGGTGAACTAGTGTGGTGGCTTGAGTCTGCCGGTCCAACCTGACATACAAAGAACATCAAAATAACGCCAGTGTATAAACAAATCGACAAAACACCACTGCACGATAGAACAATGATAAATTGGGTCTTACTTTGGGTAACCGTTGAGGCAGGCTTTTTGCATGGCATCAATGGTGTATCGCAAAAATTCATGGGCGTCCTCCTGGCTGCCAAAACGGAAGTGGCGGGCAATTTCTGCAGAATACAGAAAACAGGCTTATACCAGAATCTTTAGGTTGTCACGGAATATGAACATTGCATTAAAACATTTTAAGGGGAGAAATAAATAATCACAAGAATCATTGCTCTGGGTAAGAAAGAAAAAAAAAAAGACACAACAAACCAAACCATTCTACAGAGTTGCAACACGACTAAAGGCTTATGACTAAACCTTAAATCACAGACTAACGTGGGAATGGTCCAGTATCTGATACGGCTGAGTCAGTAAAATAAATCATGCTTTTTTTCCCCCAACCCCGCAGTAACATCTCCAACATTCACCTGCCATACAGCACAGTCTATAATCTTACTTTTTAAGTCACGGATAAACGACACAGGCTTGATGGCGTTGCCAGTATTGGCGAAGGCTTGGATAATGTGGTTCTGCATGATGCAGATCATACAGAATCCTGTCTGGTGACCTAGGGGAGGTAAAAATGTTTTTTTAAAGGATTTATTAATTATTTATGTAAATTATAATTATATTATTTAACGCTTTAAAACAGATGAATCTTAAAGATGAGTCAATTTACAAAAATATTTATTTTAGAAATCTAATTAAACTGATGCAGCCTATACAATGTACAAATATAAAAATATTGTGGCAAATTTTTAGCATGACGTTTGTACTTACAGGAACGGCTGTGCTCCTTGGACAGCAGGTAGTTGGCGAGTGGTGGTGTGTAGGTGAGACACTGGACTGTGGAGTTCAGGAAGCATGTGTTGCCCAGGTTGTGAAGGCCTGCTCCTACCCGGTACACTCGCTCCCACTTCATGGAGAGCTTGTTGCCTGGAAAGAGCAGCTTCTGTGGTGCAGGAATGCCATCACCCTGACTTCCACTGAGGCCTTCAGACCCTGCAAACAGTTTTACAAATGCTGCAGCGTTATTTCGATTTATAAGAGCAGTGTATGGTGTTACTTTAAATATAAGTGATTAGTTATAGTTATACATTTCACTCTGCATACGCAAAGCATCTTTGAGACAAAAAGCGCTGTACACCAGTTTACCGTAGACCGTATACCAGTTACAACTCACAAATTAGAGAAAAATTAGTAAGAGTTACACTATTAGTGAATAATACTAATGAATATATTCGAGAAGAGAAATGCAAAGTTAAGGCATATTTTCAATAAGCCAGTATTGTATTTTTTTCAAGTTTAGATTTTGCACAGATGAAAAGATGCACACAAGTAAGCATGCACATGTTCTGTCTCTCTCTCCCTCGCATTCCCTACCTCTATCACCCTCCCACCTCGCCCTCTCCCTCCCTCACCGTAAAACCTAAACATTGTTCATAATGACCTCACCTTGCCTCTTGATTGGTGTGGGTTCGGCCACTCTTTGCACCACACCCTCTGTCTTGGGGTTCAAGATCACATATTTGGTTTTCAGAGTCTCCAGCTGGTAGCTGAATCCCTTAGTGGCCGGCTCAAACTCAATCTTCTGCAAAAGCACCTTCTTGGCCGAGGAGGAGAGCAGCTTATTGAGGTCCCCCTCATCGGTGGAGTCCTTTCGGCCCGGCTTCAGGGCCTCTTTCAGCTTGTCCACTATGGGCATTGCTCATCACTGAAAGATCACATACGTACATACGTCTGTGTCTATCATCCAATAAAATGCTTACAATTATTCTTAAATAATAAATTTTTTCCAATCAATTTGATCTATTAAGTATTTGACCCTTTATATGTTGTGATTTTGTATAGGAGGGCATCTGCATAAAATATGCAAATTATGAGCCCAGATAAATATAATAAAAAGAAGGAAATGAAATTAGTGCCGTTTTTCTGTAGTATTAAATACAAAAATGAAACTCACACTGTAAAGTCTTCACTGTATAAATTAATCTTCGCTAAACACTATTAGCAATTACTTTCACAATTACACCCATTCCGAACAGTGATACAGTCAAACTATAATCCACAGTATTGTATATGCACATATTGCTATGTCAATGCTAAAACAAACTGTGCACTCCTTATTTGTACTACAAAACTTATATTATTCTAATTGAATAATTTGATTCGTAATGCAGCTTAAGTTGAATACATTTAGTTTACCTAATTATAGAGAAATAAAACTGCTTATATATATGTTATGTTATATATTTTTTGCCCTGCCGTTAAAAGTGTCCTAAGGCTAGCAGACAGCTCCACTATGGTTAGGAAAGATCACTCATAGCAGCAGAACAGAACTTGAATACGACTGTATTAAACATTGATGCACGACACCTAAGGCATTGCTTCTTACCTGTTGCGAGTCACCGCAACAGTAATGGATTATAAGCGTTGCATTTTTGGAAACTGTGGAAATACCATACGTCTCTATCATGCGTCAGCTGAGACATGGCATGCGCCATCACGCCTGGGACAACAGCAGCCCAAATAAACACGGCAAAGAATTTACAGCCAAACAGAACTGGTATGGTGTGTTACAACAGTTTTAGAAAATTGTATTTACAAGCAAGACAATACAATATACAGTATAGTTATGCATAATATGCATAACTATACTACAGCCCATAATCTTAGTTCTACATACCACAATAGTATGGAAGTATGCTTGACAAGCAGACCTGCACTTTAGTTTGTTTTGTGTGTCATTCTTTGATAAACAGGTGAAAGTAAAAAAGCACAGCAAGCAAGAATACAATGCTATGTCTACTGTGCCGGTGTATCTTTGTACTTCTAAAAATGCTGCAATGCAAGACATCCTCAATATCTCTATTTGAATAATAATAGCACTTTACACAGAACCATGTAATCAATCAGACTATACTCGCTCTGCAGCACTCACTTAGCTTTGTATTTGGATGTAATATTAGCGTTTTCCTCTCCCATTCAAACCCTGCAAACCAGCACAAGTAAAGTCTGGTGAGGACAGAGGGGTGATCTGCAGTGTGCTAGAAAACACAAGCTTGCTTATCATCAGCTGTGCTGCTGACACACAGCACCAGGCCGCAAATGCATCAAAGCCTACAAGGACAGCCTAACCTTCAAGCACACATCCAGATGCACGTTATTGCTGCGCAGGGATGCCATATAACACGGTCGAGTCCTACCATGCAACAGCGTTAAATTAATGTCGTTAAATGATAATTATTCGCATCACTCATTCCTCCAATTCAAATGTTCGATACAAGTAAAGCTTTCCAATGTATGTTTTTATTGAAATAATAATGCTATTACAGAAAGACCCATTTTTTAATTAGTTTAGCAAAGTAATTAGTTTATTTTAAAATTGCTAACTGATACTCAAAGAGAAAAGGATTTCATTCCGTCATTTATTCAACAATGAAAGCATAAGAACGATATAAAAAATCTAAGATGATATAAATGTGAATTAGGGCTGCTAATGTTATGACTTGTGAATGTGTACATTATCTGTCAAACAATAAACAAAATCAATGCCTCAAGCAAAGTGCATAGATTTTTTTTTAATTTAGTACTGCATTTTGCCACTTCATTGGCTTTTTTTTTTTTTTTTTTATACCGTTTCTGACGATTGATCATCCGGTGTGTAAAGAATTCATTTTTAAAACAGCTAGTGGAAATTGTTTGCATGATATGCGGGCAAAAACCAACAAATCTTCCGGTTCATAAAACCCAAAATTATTTTAATATTTATGTCCTTATAGTTTCAATTTATTTTTGTTGCGGAGTGATACCTTACAGCTGCAAATTCTTGACAAATTCTTGTAAAAACTTGACTGTTGGTCCACTCTTATAAAGACACTGGCTCTAGTCCCCTGTACTCCACTTCAATAGCAATAAAGCCACTTTACCTAACTTCACTTTAAATGCAAAGAAAAAAAGTGTGCTCAGGGTATAAGACAGCCGAGGAGTGCATCTGCTAAAGAATACCCGACATGCAGCGCACAGTAAAGTGCACCATTAACATACAAAACCTTGCTTCTGCCACCATTATAAGTAATAATGGCTTTAAGTATTACCCAATAATCAGAACAGAATATGGAACTTCTGTATCAAGTTAGGGTGGCCCGGTTGGCGTAGTGGTTACTAACAACCCGAGTGGTCTTTCTGTTCAGAATTGTCAAGTCATAAGTTAAAAAGCTTGAAAAGAGAACCAAACAATAACTACAGCCACAAATTGTGGGTTTATTGTAATGTTTTAAAGTATAGTTTACTAACAAAATTTGAGGCCTTTATTAGGACACCTTAATAAAATTAACATTATCAGCTGTGCTAAAAATATTGTAGTATTTGCCTTGTGTTGGCAGAGACGTTAGCACTACCGAAATTCTGAGCTCATTTGTGGATGTTCACTACCAGAAATGTGTCTGGACTTTATATTTTACAGATTGTTCAAAAAACGGCCTACTATATAGTAGAGATGTATGCAATTTCGGACAAAGTCATAGTGCTATATTGTGCTGTGCTGACCATCGTAATTGTTTCAACATGTTCCTAACAGTTTAATGGACAATGCACTAATTACTCTCCTAAATATTTCTAAATAAATTGCCAATTGTTGAAGAAGGAAAAGTTACACTGTAGATCCGACTGCCAGAATTCGAAAACTGATTGCAAAAATCTGGAGATAGGCAGTATGACTCAAATTATATTCCATGTTATGAATCTTTTATTTATGTAGACAGTGATTCCAGAAAAATTTATTAAATTTCGAACAAAAACTTCCACGTTTTTGAAATTCCGGTCACAGATAGTATTGTGCTCTTTCGATAACTAAAATCAATCTGAGACATCTGTAATAATTAGTTTGCAAGGTCACATTAAGCAGACCACAGGCTCCAAGCTATATCAGTAGTGCAATGCATTGGACAAGATATAAAAACATTAGATAATTCCTAAAAACGTTCCTAGAATGCTGTGGAACCCTGGATAATCCAGATGGATAGTTGGTGGATAGCAACACTTTCCCAACAAGGCTGCGACAACAACAAGGAGTGTCATGTTTTGGACAGGAATCATTGGGAGAGGGGTAATGGCATGAAAATGACTCTTGCGAAATTCATAGTGAAAAATATTCCTTCCTACAAGTGCAAAGATATATTAGAAGACAACAGCTCTCAGACACCAGTCTAGTGATTTTCCAACCCTGGTCTTGCTCTGCCTCCTGTATGCTGCAGATGATTTAGCCATGCTAATTTATTTACATGTCAGCTACTAGTCAAACTGTTTGAATAGGATCATAGAAATCAAATCAAAACTTTTTTCTCAGACACACTCCAAGCATGGTTTAACATGAGGTTTTGCTAGTCGGTGTGCTATGTTGCCAAAGTGTCATTACTATGTTTTAATCCAATTCCTAGCCTTAAATGTATTTCAACAGCTAATGTTAATGCTAATGTATTTATGGTAGTCTGGAGCAAAAACTGAGCCAAGGAATAACAGATAATGTGCTATTCTTGAACTCTACTATAATCCAACAGCTTGATACATAGATGCCATTTCTTTTTTTTCCTTTTACATCATGATATCATATATCAGTAGATTAGTTTACTTTAAAAGGTTCCACTACCAAAAAAACTCATACATTGCTCAAAAGAACATTTAGAAGAACCAAACTGACTAAACGTGTAAATTATTTTTCCCTAATTTTTGGGGGGATAAAAAGTAATTTAATAACAGGCAGCAATTACATTTTTAGTGGATGCAATATACAAATACTATAATAAATAGATAAGTGTAAATAAAATGTTTGAAATAAAACTCTACAAATGTATACAAGTACAAACATTAGTTAAAAAAATGTTTTATTCATCAGTTACAACGGGTGTGTGTTTAGTGTTTTTACACACAGTCAGCTACAAGGATGAAGCTCATCATGGCCGAGAGAAAAAGAAGTAGCACGTGGACCTGGGCTGCTGACGTCATGTCCTTCACTCATTTCTGGGACTAACCCTTAATTTATTACATTTATATAATAATAATAAAGGATTAACACCAACAGAAGCTCAAATTCATGCTTTTTGTTTTACATTAGAATTCAACAACAATAATTAAACTAATATAGCTTTAAATGATTTTTACGCTTTGCTGACTGGAAGTGCTCTCTAAAAACAGCTAGCACGTGTTCATAAAACGGGGCCTCGCGCCAAATAGTAAAATAATAAATACAAGTATTTTATTACATTTATAGATACAAAATAATATACACCAAAATGAGACAGAAATAAACAGTGCTTAATTACCTGAAGGAAAAAAGTATTTCCCAGCTGAGGAGTAACGCTAGGAGGTAAGGCTAGTATAAAGAAACAGTACTAACCAGAGGCAACAAACTACAATCTGGTGTTACAAAGTCGTTTTCCTTATATTATGTATTAATTAATTTATGTACATTTTCCGTTCATTCGTTTATAAGCCCAACAGTCATTTTACTTGCGGTTAGTAACGTTATTATACCCACGCATGCGCTGTGTGTGCAAGGATATGTTAACATAATGTTCAGCTAAGCTAGTAATCTTAAAATCTTAAATATAAAGGAAAAGAACATAAAACAGACACCGGTTAAAGCCCACGATTAGTACTAGTTTGCAGTAGCAATTGCTAAAGAGCTGTTAGCGCAGTACGCCAGGCGCTATAGCTAACTAGTTAGCACCAGACACGTTAAATTAAGCATATGGCAACGTAAAGGACTTTATTAACAACCGTTGTAACACAAAAGTTAACTAACTTGTCCGATTTCACCAAGTAGTCTGCTAAAGCAAACAGCTGACTCTGGGTTTACGCGTACAGGACATACTGTTGAGTCCCGATACAGCGATTCTGGGGCTTAAACAACATGGCATCGAACAACGTGCCGCGAATATTCCTCCGGTTTTCACGTATATGCACAGCTGTACATTGTTGTGGGGCAGATTTCTCTCTAATAAAATGTTATTTGCTGCACCGACACAAGGTGACACGGTGGAAGAGGGCAAATTTATCCCGTTCACTGCCCCTGGCCTGTTCCAATACTACCGCGCTGCGCTCTCCACCTCTGCAGCACCATCACCGCCCCAATCTCTACATTCACTCTCCAGTTCACAAATACTACCAAAAAAAAGACACACTGATTTAATACGCACTAAAAAAATTATCCACATACCCGTACGTGACCTGTCAGGAATCTTGGACTCTAGTTCTCTACTGAAGAGCTTCGGTTGCCGCGAAGTCCTTCATTTTGTTCCATTCTCTCTATCTCTCTCTATCGCTTTCTCGCTCTCCCGTGCTGCAATGCCAGAGGGCGTGGCCACGGCTAATGGACAGGCTTAAAAACCAATTGACTGCAAGTAATAAACTGACGACACAGTTCATTCACATTACAAACATCCAATCAGCAAACGAATATGTGTTCCTCTGTCAGCCGCTAATAATCACGTTCTGTTGTTTACTATAGGAACAGAGAGCAAACTGCCATGTTGTAGCCTTGGATGATGTAATTTATTTTATCCCTCATACCCACATATTTGGATAAGGGGGTTATTTAGAAGACTTAAGGGCTCATTGGCTGTTTGAGAAACCTATGAGGCCCTTAAACATTCTTTATGGAATTAATTAAATGTAATATTTAATTTTATTTGAATAAAAACATTTTAGGAAAGACATCCCAGTGAATCAAATGATATTCAGATACTATTATTGTAATATAATCATAAGAATAATTTTTATATGTTTATTTTATTTAGATATCACTTTAGGGCAGCACGGTCCCCTTACAACAAGAAGGTCTTGTGTTCGAATCCCTGGTCTTTCTGTTCTTCCTGCGCTTGCGTGGGTTTTCTCAGGTTACTCCGGTTTCCTCCCACAGTCCAAAAACATGTGCATTAGGTTGATTAGTGACCTCAAATTGAATGTGAGTGCATGAGGTTGTGTGTGGTCCTGCGATAGACTGGCAACCTGTCCAGGGTGTACTCCCTGCCTCTCACACAATGTGCACTTGGATAGGCTCCAGCAGACCCCCGTGACCCAGAAAAGTTCGGTAATAAGCGGGTATAAAAGATGAATGAAGGAATTATCACTTTATGTTGTAACTTTATTTAACTAGTTTATAGACTGTATTGTGACATTTTGTGGCCAGTATCAATTGTGGTACCAACTAAAATTGCCTTACATTTACTGAATTTTTATTTAATTATTCATATTTTAGTTTAATATTTCACTTAATCAAATTGGCCCTGTGATGAACTGGCAACCTGTCTGTGTATTTAAACATGTATTTTTCCATAAAATCTTTCTGAAAATGTTCCTGGATGAATGCCTTCAATTTTCAATTAGCCCGTTGACTAACGAGTGAGACCAAGTTTGTGCTTTTTCTTTTCTTTTATTCATGAATATGGAACAGTTACACCAAGATGAGTAATACAGGAGTATGAAAAGCATGCACAGGGTAGCTTGCTTAGTCTTCCCAAGTGGTTCCAGCACCGGAAATCTTACACTACCTCTTTTCTCCTGAAGATATTGAAGAAAAAGACATTTTATGAAATTTAAAAACACAAATATGGAAATGTAAAAAAAAGGAAACCTTGATTTACAAAAGGAACAAATTAGTCTTTTTGATCTTTCCTACTCGTTGGTTGGAACTGGAATAGTTAATTCTTTATTATATGGGAAGTTCAAAACATACCAAATGGCACCATCCTAACTCTGCTTTAACTCTTTGCGCCAATGTTTAACAAAAAACCAGAACGCAAATAAAAACCCTATCTTTTTAATCAATAACCAAAATGAAGTGTTTAGATATAAATTAGAAACATGTATATATTACAACATACATAAATTATTACAAGATGCCTTTTTGTGCATAGTATAATAAGCAGTTTATTTTACATCTATTGTACTGCAGAAATCCATGATGTACACAGAAGTTCACTTTGGTTATTTCTAATAAGTTACTTTTTTTTATTTACTATATCTGTATGTAAAATGTCAAAAGATAGTATTTCTTAGAGCCTCTAAGACCGAGACGTCGGGAAAATAAATCGTTTTCCAATCATGCTTTCTAAAACAAAAAAGTTATTTTTTCCAAGAAATAAAAGTCAACAATCTCCTATATTTTAGTTCTTTAAATCAACCAAAAAAACCCAAAACAGTGGTAATAAAAGGCAGTAAACATTTTTTCCTAAACAGCATGGTTGCATATAGGTGCTACTGGGGACTCAAAGTGCTTTTACTAAAATCATAGAGCATTATCTCCATCATATTCATTTACATTGTCGCATCACTATGTTCTAAAGCATAGAATGCAATTTAAAAAATGATGTAATTATTTTCATAGCAGTATTGGGAAGATTTTCTAACAGGGTATAGGGGTGTAAACTCGGGGAAACTGCAGATTTACGGATCTTCTATGTCCAAGAACTCTTTCTTTGGCGCAGCAGCTCCACGGTACCAAGCACAAGAATCATCGTTTCTCTTTATGCAGGTGTAGTGCCGAGCTTGGGGACCCTGCACTGAGTTCTCCATGAGCCAGTCAGTCCATAGACACTCAGCAGGATCACTGATAGCACATGGGACAGAGGCGCAGTGAATAATCTGGAAAGAGCAAGAGTATTAATTAATTTATCAGGGAATTTAGCTCGGAAGACCAGATATACAATTGATTTCGACATACCCTGCACTCACAACCCATCTGGTAACGTGAATCCATGCCCTTTTTCTGAGCCATAGGAAGAGACTCCCATAGCTGGATGAAGTCACACAGGGTCACGTGCATTGTGCCATCAGACTCCAGTTTACCTGCACAGAGGCGACCGATGAAATCACAGCTGATATTGAGCAGGCCAATTAAAAAAGTAGCGCACAGCTACAGTACCTGTGATAAGGTATTCCTTTTTGTCACTTATGCCCAGGTTCACGCCACACACAGCAGAGGACGGTCCAGTGAAGATGGCGTCAATCTCACGGTCAGGTCCTTTGAACATCTAAATATGATGGAGAAGAAATGGTGAGGGGCGGCACAGTGACAGTTGTTTGCACGGTTGTGTCAAAGTTTGCAAGTTCTCCCCATGCTTGCATGAATTTACTCCGGGTACTCCGG
>JAOTQW010000018.1:5373557-5386152 GCA_026260075.1 Sisor rabdophorus
GTGTGTGTGTCGTGTGTGTGTCGTGTGTGTGTCGTGTGTGTGTCGTGTGTGTGTCATGTGTGTGTGTGTGTGTGTTTTTCAGAGATGTTAACACAGCAATTATGGAGCTACTAATCATGGCTTATGCACTGAAGACCTCCTGTGCCAAAAACATAATCGGAGTGATCCCTTATTTTCCATATAGCAAACAGTGCAAGATGAGAAAAAGAGGGTCCATAGTGTGTAAACTGCTAGCCTCTATGCTCGCCAAAGCAGGTATCATAGAACATTTGGCTTTAAACACAATATTTTCATTTACAGCACTTAACAGACACTGTTAACCAGAGCGACATACACAGTTCTTTGAGGTCGCTACCAATATCAATACCAGTTCAGTAAATTATAAACCAAGTATAAATTAGAAACTCTAAAGGAAAGAAATGGGCCACCTACTACACCCATTCTGCACTGTCTCTGCTAATGAAACAGGTCTCTGGGGGGGAACCAAAGTTTCATTTTACTTACTTCCCCTTAGCGGCGCCCCCTGGGTCTGTTTAATTTATTTTACTTGCTATCATCCCACTGATTAGGGCTGCACAATATAACAAAGTTATTGAAATATTGCACTTGTGCATATTGTGATATGAATATAGCAATAGTTTGCAATAAATGAGCGAAAAAAAGCTTTTAATTATAATTTTACGGCAGCATGGTGTCATACTGGTTAGCACACTCGCCCAGGGCAAGGGACCTTCTGTTCAGAGTTTGTATGTTTTTCCTCCGGGTATTCCAGTTTCCTTCCACAGGTCCAAAAAAAAGTACATTAGGTTGATTGATGACTCTAAATTGGCCATAGGAGTGAGTTTAAGTGAGTGTGGTTGTTTGTCTGTCTGGCCGGCCCTGCGATGTACTTGTGACCTATCCAGGGTGTACCCCTCCCTCTCGCTCTGTGTGTTGGAATAGGGTTCAGCAGACCCCCGTGACCCGTAGTTAGGGAATAAGTGGTTAGAGTAGAATAAAGGAGTGAATGAATTATAATGTATATTCAAAGTTTAATGTTGATGCAGATGCTTTTAAAGCTTTCATAGAAAACTAATCCTGAAAAGCCATAGGCACCCACAGCTGCTGCCGACAAATTATAACAGTGTTTGTGTTTTAAAAGAGATAATTGAAATCCATGAAAACCATAAAATCTGAATTGGCAACGTAAACGAAAAACACTTCAGCAGCAGCAGCACTATTCTCAGCAGCTTCAGAATATTTGAACACGGGGAATGTATTTAAAGAAACTTATATATATATAAGAAAGGTTATTATAAATTTCCTAATTGTTGTATTGCATATCAAACATTGCATTATTTAGCATGCTATTGCATATCACATTTTTTGTTAATTTAAGCTCTACCACTGATCTAATACTTGATTAATATTTTTTCATTGTAACTTTTTTATTGTACCTTTTAAGTATTCAAGCTTTTGTTGTAATAGATTTTTTCCCCCAAGGATCCTTAATGGAAACATGAATGATTTTTTACATTTCATTGTTAATTAGGTTTGACCCACATCATCACTATGGACCTACATCAGAAGGAGATCCAGGGTTTTTTCAGTTTTCCTGTAGATAACCTTCGTGCTTCTCCATTCCTTTTGCAGTATATACAAGAGGAAGTAAGTAAATAAAGAAGTAATCTTTATTTCTATATATAAATGGTTAATGCTGCTAGCTTTAAAAGAGCAGACCGACTTAAGTATAATTTAACAATAACATATACAAAGCTCTGCCTTTAAAGAATTAAAACAACTTATAAAAATTAATAACATGCATTTCATTTCAGTCATTTTACTCTCATGCATATTGTCCTATAACATAACCTATGGATTTGATGTTTGATTTTTTTTTTCCTGGGTGAGTATATGATAGGATTATTCCTATTAAATAAGCCTTTAATGATTCCTAGATCACCCCTGGATAGTCAGAATCCAGCATTAAAGTGCAAGAAATGTTATTATTATATAAAAGGTAAGGTTGTTAAGGAGTAAAGCATCATTCTGTAGTATATCATCTAGTTATAGGGTTTAACATAGTTGTGTAGCTCAGTGGTTAAGGTGTTGGATTTTGAATTGGAAGATTGGGGTTCGTTTTCCAGCATCACCAAATTGCCACTATTGGGCTCCTGTGCAAGGGCCTAAACCTCTAATTGCTCAGTTATATAACAGAGTAAAAAGAGATAAATTTAATATCTGCTAATGTCGTAAAAGTGAGTTATTAGTTAACTGATAACTGATAACTTCTTTAACATAGAAGATTTAAAAGTTGATTTTGAAGTTTATCGGGTTAATTAAAAAAAATGGCTTGCTATGCAAAGCTCTCCAGATTTGTTAACTCTAGTTTACCCATCAAATTTCATCGTTCTTTCTGTCTTTGTTCAGGCAAAACCAGCTGAATCTACTGTAAAACCAAATTAAATTGATTGAATCTTTTTCAACAAATGCACATGGCAAAAAAAAGTTTAAAGTTTATTATTTTTATTATTTAGTAACTTTTTCTTTATTTTACTCCTTGTACTTCGTTTTTCTTCCACAGTCGAAAAACATGTACTTTAGGTTGATTGGTGACTCTAGATTGCCTTTAGAAGTGTGTGTGTGTGTGTGTGTGGGGGGGGGGGGGTTGACCTGTCTGTGTTGCATCCCTGCCTTTCGCCAGGGTAAAAACTGATACCCAGGGTTAAATGTATTGTGAAAAGCTCTTTTAAAATGCTCTTTCGCACCTTAATTACTAACGCTACTTCTAAAATGTATCTAAATTCTTTTTAGGTACCTGATTACAGAAATGCTATTATTGTTGCCAAGTCACCATCTGCTGCAAAAAGGTATTAAGGAAAGTTTGTATAGCTTTAATATTTAGCCTGTGTTATTAGACATATTTAATGCCATCAACTGTGAATATACTATGTACTTCTGATGCACATCATATACAGCAATTAATGCTATAGTATGTTTAACTGTACAGTAATATCTGCCTGATCTGCTGCTTTTTGCGGATTTATATCAAAAACCTTTTATATGTTACAGGGCTCAGTCCTACGCGGAGCGTCTGCGTCTTGGCCTGGCTGTAATTCACGGGGAGGCTCAGTGTTCAGAATCAGACATGGCGGACGGACGACACTCTCCACCTTGTGTGCGGAACAGTTCAGGCCACCCCGGACTTGAGCTGCCATGTAAGAGTCAACAGTATAGATGGTTAAACCTAATTGTTTATTGTTGTCTTAAAGCAACAGTTATTCAAGGCTGTGGCATAGATGGTTCCCTACAAAAATTTGTAAGGCAAGTAATGTTTCAGAATTCTTACAGAAATACAGTATGCGAAAAGTTTGTGAATGACCTAGTACAAATGATGCACACTTTGTTATCCCATGAGTTGCACACTTTATCCCTCGTGTCCATGAGAGATGTAATATGCAGAATTGTTGGAAAGAAATTCTGTGCAGAGTTTGCATGTTCTCCCTACGCTTGCGTGGGTTTCCTCTGGGTACTTAGGTTTCCTCCCACAGTCCAAAAAATACACATTAGTTTGATTGGTGAATCTAAATTGCAATGGACGTGAATGTGTGTGTGTGTGAGTGTGTGTGTGAATGTGTGTGAGTGTGGCACTGCGATGGATTGGCGACCTGTCATTTTGTGCGCTGGAATAGGCTCCAACAGACCCCCGTAACCCCAAGTTCGCAAATAAGCGGGTATAGAAAATAAATGAATTTAACATGGCGTGGTGGCATAGTGGTTAGCACAGCTGCCTCACAGCAAGATCACAGGTTTGATTCCTAGGCAAGATGTCTGTGTGCATGTTCTCTATGCTTGTGTGCATTTATTTCTTGTCCTCCGGTTTCCTCCCACAGTTTGAAAATGGGAACCATGTACATTGGGTTAATTTCTTGATTTTAATCAATAGTAGTGTATTTTGAATGAATGAATTTTAGATAGTTTGTTTCTTTTAAAACTACTACTTTGCAATTTTTGTACATTTTGTATGGCTTAAATTTGATTCATTTTTATTTGTATTTGCCGTATATGTCATGTGGACTTGGAGAATTCTCAGAGGGACTCCTACGAGATAGATAGTCTTTGTGATCTGTTTATTCATCTAAACCTCAGCTAAATATAAAATATGTTGCATCTCAAATACTTGCATAATATATAGTATGCGAGGTAAGTAGTATTTTCAAATCCTTAGTATGTATAAAAACAGTATTCAAATGTTCCTGGATGATCTACTACTTCCACCTAGTTCTAGTTCTTACTAGTTCCACCCAGTTGTTAAACTAGAAATACGATGCACACTACTATTCTATAAGCCATATGCAAAAATAACTAAAGGTAGGCGGCTGACCCAGCACTTACAAAGTAAGTAAAAAATTTTTTCTTTTGTTATCATCCAAGCATTTATACTACACCATACTATATAGAACATGCTTTTTAAAAAAAATTGTAAGTACAAAATAAATTAACTGCAATTTCAGATGCAGCAATTCTGCAGTGTAAGTAGTAAATTGTCTATTTATGCAGTTTTACATACAGCTGCCATAATGCCACAGCAAGAAAACAACAAACAAAACCGCTTTAACCTAGTTAAACCATTGTTAAATAATAATCATGATCAGATACACGTATCATTTCTCATAAAAAGCTAAAGCAAAAAAGTGTACAATACCATATAAAAAAACATAAATCATTATAAAACCAATCTGATATTGTAGCCCAACTAATTTCTTAGGATTTTTTGAAGTTTTAGCATGTTGTATTTTATAAGCTGTGCGTGTGGAATTTTTTTTTATGTGGTGTTTATTTGTTGATAATAGGCAAGCAACAGGCTCCGTTTCCAGGCATAGAGCTTCCAAGTATGATTATAAACTCTTTTGCTTTTCATCACAGCAGTGACCACATTAAAATGGTTCCTCTGTGCATGCATGCAGTAATCGAGGACTCTCAATACCTGCAGCCAAAAGCATTCTGTGCTCCTGCCATGCATAGAGATGCTAAATAAAACATACCATAATTTTTATAAGGATGATCAAGGTTTCTTAACTATTTTAATTATTTTGATTTTTTTTCCATTGTTCGTTGCATTATTTTTGTATTTAGTTCCATGTACTAGCTTGAGCCCATGTACTAGTTTGAGCCCATGTCCCCTCCTCCATTTTTAATTTATGTTATGTAGAAACAGGTGCGTCTAATTCAGACTGCTTCCTGTCAGGATTGAGAAACCTCAGGATTGGTTTATCTAAAATCATCCTTTCCAATGATTAGAACAATTTAATGCTTGAAAAATATATGCCTTCGAGTTTGATCCGATCTGTCTGATCCGACCATGTCAAGTCTGCTTTCTAGATCTCTGTAGAATAGATGTTTTGAATACTTTTTTCAGTTGCTTGTAACCAAGACTTGTGCAAGGCCTTGGAAACACATGACCTTAAAGAAAATGATGAAGAAAATAGTCTGGGAATACCAATAATAGTTGAAAAATCGAGTTTATCGACAATGATATCAAAGTTAAAGTTGGATTATATAATGGTTTTAAAATGTATTTTTTTTTTACAGATAAAATTAGTTTACCTTTCTGTTAACTGTAACTGTAAAATTTTCTCCTTATCTCAAAACTGCTGTTAGTCTAACCAAACAACATATTTGCTTGCAAGTTTAGAGGCATGTGTTGGTGGCATGGTTGGTGGTGTTACTTGCTGTGCACAAGAATAGAAAGTCAGGGTGACCCTTTAGTTTTAAGCAGCGCCTGAATTTTAGTAGCCGGATTTGCTCAGATTTGCTGGCTTTGAGTAATAAATTTATTTGTGTTTTCATTGCATCGTATCTGAGTTTTGTGTGAAAAGCTCTTGGATACTTTCATGATTGCAAAAAAAACCCAAACTATTATTGTTTGTATTTCTGCATGGCATGTGCTGCAATGAGGTTGCTGTGTCTGTGTGAAAAATTGTAGGTGGTTAAATGGAAACCATCAAAGAAAAGTTACTATTAACAAACTAGGGTGTAGTTCCCAGTTGTGTTATGTAAATACGCTGACATTATATGACAATATTAAGGTTGATAGGTGGCCGAACCAAAATTACACATGAATCATGTTTGCAAATCACCACTAGATGGTAGCCTTGTAATAAAGCTCAAAGCTGCATTTCTGCAGCAATTTCATTCACTATTTTTTACAAGATTTTTTTAATTGATGGGACAAATGGATAAAATGGGGAAGATAGGACCGGAAAGTACCTAAGTACCTGGTTGCTGGAGCACAACCAGATTTGCACATGTGGTCCCGGCTTCTTAGCCCACTACACCAGGGCGTTTATCCTTGTATTTATAAGTTTTTGTCTTTTTTTAATTTAACAATTTTGTAATTTACACAATATACATTTTATAAAACTCATTCAAGTTTATTATTCAGTAGTTTCTAGTACATTACATTTCAGCTTCTGCTCTTAGATTGAAATTAACTTAAGCACCTTGAGGAACATATGAATGAATAAAAAGGTCAAGTGTAAAAAAACGATGAGTAAACAATGACTTTTTTTACCTTGTCAGTCCAGATTCGACCTCTAAAATGGCAGCAGGTATACAAGGCATCATCAACTAAAACACACAAACTAATTAACAGTAAACTTTTAAGTTATAGCAGAATCAATTAAAAAAACTGGTGACAGTTTTAGGCTTACTTATGTTAATAATTTATACTGTAAATTTTGATTAATTTTGCCACTCTGAAGTCTTCTTTGTTTGATGGTCTTCCTCTCCACCACCTTCACCTTTTTTCAGTTTAAAAAAAATGAAAACCTGCTGAAATGTCTGTCTTTTTTTTATATACTAGTAATGATGGCCAAGGAGAAACCACCCATTACAGTGGTGGGAGACGTCGGAGGACGCATTGCTATTATCATTGTAAGATATGCTTTTAAAGTTAATTATTCTTTATCACATCAAAAAGGCCTGGGTTTAATGACAGTAGAGGCCTTTCTGTGTGGAGTTGAAATGTTTTTACGCTGAAGGCATGGTATAAGTGGCTATAGAAGATTTTATCTTTATCTACAGAGTTTATCGTTATTACCAGTATTTTATCACTGTTAAACTGTATCATTGCAGATGTTTTTATTGAACATTGTGTGTTTGTAATTGATATGATACAACTCTGTGAAGTTGGCACCCCATGAACAGAAATAATTACCAAAACTATGCAATGCATTTGTGCTAATTTGTGCTGCAAAAACAAGCATTTGTGCCCGTTCGGTTTTTAAAATATGAAGCATTTTCTTGACTGTCCACGCCATATTGACCTCCATGCCATATTGGACAAATTGCTCAAATTCAGTGCAGTTTTTTTTGCCTGTTTGTGCCATTAAAACAAACATTGTTTCTATTTTTCTTTCTTTGATTTAACCAAACTTTTTGGGAGCTGTGACGTCACTATATTTGTTTTAATTTCTCCTGTCGAAATGACCGACAAATATATTTCTACTAAAAAATAAAGCAATTTGTGGCAGTAATGTCAATCTACCCGATACTGTCCAAATCTTTCTTAATCTGTCCATATTCATTTTTCAGGTTTGTGTCACTGAAAGAAACCCTGTAACTATGACCACCCTTAAAATAAAATGAAAATAAATCTTTAAATAGCAGTGACATCACTCTCCACCCCATGCTGTCCAAAACGTTTTAAAACTGGGTCATTAGTTAGTAGTTTTTTCTTCCTTAGAAATAACTGGCACAAACAAGCTCAATTCATTATTCATCCTATAATTAGTTGTTTTGTGCCGTAAAATAGAAATATAGTAACTTATCCTTGTCTTCTAAACTATAAAACTTACTAATACATTGCTTTTTAAAGTTTGTATGCCCAATACTACCTCAAAAAGCTTTTGGCTCTCCAATTACTTTTGTATTAACTAACATCCAACGTAGGTGTAACTATTGCAATGCAGCTCTGCACAAACGGCATTTTGAACGGCTTGGGGTGAAGAGTGACATCACTGCCCCTTATTCTTGGTTATTTTTAAGGAAGACAAACCTGCCCAGAATTGTTTTTTTTTTGTGTGATTGGAAATACTTTGCTTAAATCAAAAGAATTTGTATGTTATATATATGTCTATATTTTCACATGCACTACTGAACTCTATATGGTAACCAGTGTTTCCAGGAATATCGTTTCACGCTAAGCATTAAAATAAAATGCTAAGAGACCACTCTGCAATTATATACAAACCTCTGTGTGTGTAAAAAATGTGTTAATGCCTTTCTAGGACGACATTATCGATGATGTGGAAGATTTTGTGGCATCAGCAGAGATCCTAAAAGAGAGAGGAGCGTATAAGATCTACATCATGGCCACCCATGGCCTTTTGTCAGCTGATGCTCCACGCCTCATTGAAGAGTCTGCCATAGATGAGGTTTCATATAATTGTTGTCTAGTTTACACATTTAATTTGTTGTTTTCCCCTCTTGCTCCTGTTAGGTAAACATTAAACTTAATATAAATACAGACTTGATTTTTTTTTTGTTATTTTTAAACAATTCCAGCAATATTTTAAGTAGTAAATTTTAAGATGTATCATGCATACAGCTGTTTTCCACAAATGATGTCAAAAACTTCTGTATATCATATTATTTTTCAGGTGGTGGTGACGAATACTGTCCCACATGAGGTGCAGAAGCTGCAGTGCCCAAAGATTAAGACAGTGGATGTAAGCATGATCCTGGCTGAGGCTATTCGGCGCATACACAACGGCGAGTCTATGGCCTACCTGTTCCGCAACATCACTGTAGATGATTAGACAGTTACACCTGTGATCTCACTGTGAAAAGAGAAGTCATTACAACGAATAGAGGAGGTACTTCCACCTCTTTTGCATGTGCTAGGAGTGCCATGTTTTCCTTAAAAAAGATTTAAACTAATACTATTAGCCTATTTATTAAATTGATTTTAGGCCAGATTAAAGAAATGAAAGGTAAGTGTTAAAAACTGCTGGAATATGAAGGCAGTCTCTTTTGAGACTGACTTGAAGACAATAAGCTATGTAGCTCCAAATGTTGATTTGTTGAAATGCTGAAATAGTCTGCCAGTTATCAACCTTAAATTTGTAGAATTCTATTTGATTAATTCAGATTAATAAATCCAGATTAATTTCTAATGTATGTCTGGCAACCAAATGCAGAACCTATGTGCTTATCGTTCTACTTCTGTTTTTGACAAAATTATAATAACAGTACTGAAGCGAACCAGCATTTTTATTTATAACACTGTCTGTTTTGACCAATCCAGTGACCTGTTAATGCAGCCAAACAAAAACAGGACAAAAGATAATTTGTAAAGATTTATTAAACAGTATTTCCCTTTAATTTAGAAACCGAAGTTGTGTGTTGTATTGTATCCTTAGTAATAGAATATGTACAAAAAATATGTGAGTAAAATAAGTACTAAGAAATAAAATTACAAACAGTATAACATGAAAAAAGGTGCAAAACCAACATGATTTACAACTTTTTAACATTCCACATGTACAAACATTGTACAATACAAACAGATCTGTGTTCTTAACATGCATATTAAAGCTTTGTGACATTTACCATTGTTAAAAGCACTAAAAATAAAGCTGAATTGAATTAAATATGAACAAAATATATAATGCTTAATGCGGTAACACAATGACACAAACGTAAAGGAAAAACAGTCTTGTTGTAGAGTAATAATTCTCACTTGTCTGTAGATAATCAGCACATTTTAAGCAACACATGTTATAAAAGGCTTAAAAACTGGCCATTATTAATGATAAACGCATATCCATATAATATTATATAGTAGAAAAATTATGCATATCTGGGTTTGCACTGATGTGTAAACATGTTAAACAAAAAGCATTAATAAAGGTACATAGTCAAGCAATGCAATCCTGTGTGCCACAAAAAAAATTTTTATGCCGTAAATTATGTGACAATATCTACAGCAGATGTAGTACATCCAAATGTCATTCATCATACTTGTAAGCTTACTATATGGAACATAGTTTTTTAAAAGTCAGGGAGTATATACAAATCTGTTTCCTACTTAAGTAATATGCAATGTCAGATGGTGCATATAATAATTTTGCATAAAACTGAGAAAGTTCAGTTAAGCTGTCTAATTTTTGCTAAGCACATTTGAATTGGTACAAACTAAAGTTTCATTTTTGGGAAAGAATTGATATGGTAGCTCAGAGGTTCAGTTGTTTGAATGCTTATTAGAAAATCCTGGGTTCAATTCCCACCAACACCATGCTGTCACTTGTGGGCCCCTGAAAAAGGCCCTTAACACTTCACTTCTTTTTTAAAAAGAAAATGAATGCACAGTTAATAGAGATGAATAAGCATTTTTCTGTTTTTCTGTGATTTCTTCTGCCGTTTGACTCTAACTCATATGCGAGGCTTAAACTGTGTAATATAATTTAGATAATTTCATGTAATTCATGCATTTTCTCACATGTTAAATAAAGTTGAAGTGAAACAAAGCAGGTTACTTTACCTGTAAGCACTGCTGTTGACACAGCTCACCTTAAGATGAAGGTTGTATGGTATTGCCTTAAAACGCAGTCCCATATATTCAATAAGCACCAATAACTAACCTTGATATCCAATAATGAAAAAAGGTTATAAATATCTCTTCAAAAGTTAGTGCTATAGTGCTATACACTGCAGGCATTTTATTTTTATTTCCAGTTAACTAAGCCAGTGTGGTTTTTCTGTCACCTTAGTCTGCATTTGCACTGCAGATCTTAATCTCCAATTCTATATCTGACTATATCCGTTTTTCTTGGCAACCTACTTACATAATTTTTTAAAACTGACTCGTAATCGATATCTGCATTTGCCATAATCAATGGACTTAATGAACAAAGACAAAATGATTACAGCAATGTAGCATTAAACATAGTTATAACTAAAGTTATAACTATAACCTATTTATGGAAAAGTGAACAAAAATAATAAATATTAAAATTCACAGCATACAGGGTAAGGATTGAAACCAGAAATTTGTATGCTTTTTTCCTGCTTCCATGATCGTTCAGAAAATCCCATCTGGGCCACATTATAGGACAGTAATCTGAATTTGGTCACTCGATACATGCCGTTTAAATGCAGCATTAGTGGTGTTTACTTATGCACATTTTTAGATTTTTATTTATCTTTTTTTTCTTTTATCTGTTGATACAGTTGCTTTACATCTCAGTTTCCTTTTTTTGTGCAAGTATCTTTCCCACTTCCTGTTCACAACTCATTCCAGTTGTGTGGCATTCAGACAGGTGGTGAGCAGTTGCCGTGGCAACCGTATTCCAGTTAGTTCCTTGTTGTTTTTTTTTCTTTTTTTTTTTTAAATTTACTCTTCTGAACAGCATTTCAGCTCATGATAATGGATGCTTTTGTTTTGATTTATAATCATATTTTTGTAAATAAAAAAATGATTGTATCTTATAGCTTCATTTACTTTGTTTTTATTAAAGTTTATATAAATCATGATCACATAATTAATAAATGTTTGCTTTAGAACTATATCTAAATATATCTGTACACAATAGCAAATAAATCATCATATGCCGATTTAAAATAATCCTAAATGGTTAGATTTATTTCATTCTTTTAATCTTCACCATAGCCTTCGTATCTTTGTTTGTATGGTTAATTTTTGAACCTTGTGCTTTATTCCTGTCTTTCACTTACAGACTCTTGTTTTTGATTAAGTCACAGACCCTTTACTTGCTCAGAACTCCTCAGGGGAAATCTGTGGACACTGAGGAGCTTAGACCAAGTCAAGGGGCAGAGACAGCAACTTGTATTTGTTTTAAAGACTGATACTTTATAGCACTTCAAAACTAAATTAATGTCTTTTTCCTTAACATATAGTTAGATAAGTCAAAAGTTATTGATTCTATTTATTTCAATCAAAAAGATTTAATCTAAGACTCACCACCATGTTATGCTCATGCAGTCTGGATGCTGAATGCAAAGTGACCCAGGTGATACTAGGCAGCTGTGCGTTTTAACCAGACATTTAAGAGGAAGTAGAATACTGACATTAATATTACTTCCCATTTTAGCTCAGAACATTATACCTTGTCTCAGAAAAGAGGAAATGTGTGAGTTTATGTATGCTGTATAGAGAAGGTGTAGGTATACAGTTTCAAATTCAACTATAGATTGTGTAGGCAGAATTTCATGTCTGTCTGAAAACGACTGCCTAAACCTGGACAAGACATACTGATATACTGATCACACCAAAATAGTGGTATACCCTATCTCTACCTGTTGCTAAGGAAACTAGTATATCAGTAACAAGGAAAGAGATCGTTTTATCTTCAGGCTATCATCCTGACTTGATTGTGGCTCTGAATGCATTTGCATCATTATGCTTTGCTTTGTCTAGATAGTTTGTCTAGGCTTAAACATTGAAGCTATTTAATATATATTTATTTTATAATGAAAAACATGTGCATTAGGTTAATTAGTGATTCTAAATTGCCCATTGGAGTGAGTGTGAGTGCATGTGGTTTGTGTGTGTGTGTGTGTGTGTGTGTGTGTGTGTGTGTGTGTGTGTGTG